>DWQT01003884.1:0-11884 GCA_018244895.1 Myscelus amystis hages | reverse complement strand
TCTCGTCACAGTTACAAGTATTTTAAAACGTTAGTTTTTGGACTACTAGATATTTTCTGTTTCCATCACTAGCCCGTATGCTATCTTGTAGCATGGTATTTTTGCCAGGACAGGGACAGGACAGGGTATAGTGACTAAACCAGTCTTACAACAATCTTCAAATCGACAAAACAATGCTATTTCGTGTAACGTAGAGTACTGACTCTACCAAAAGCTTTTTTTGTAACATAAACGTTTAATAATATAAACTCTGTATTTATTATTAATACTCACAATCAATTATATTGTTTGTCTCTTATAACTCTTGTCTTTGAATAAAATTATATACATTTGTGGTCAGTTAATAGTTGAACATATACTAAAGTAATTCGGTCTAGAAATATTTTTGTATTTTAATATTTAGTGTTTAAGATAAAGTGATAGGTGAGACGTTTAATAATATGATAAATGAATACGGAAAGTTGTGATTAAATGGCCATAAACAACATGTTACCTCGTGAAGGGTCTTTTGTGTGCACCTCTCGACATGCTATTAATATGAAAACAATTCGTCCCTCGCCGGTTTCGCTGCCGCTACACTGCGGGACATTCAAAATGACGATAAAATAAAACTGTTTTTTTTTTAAATATATAACACGTGAATTACCTCATACATTCATACATTGCAGTTATTTGTTATGTGATATATTTTGAATAAAATGAAAAAGTTATTATTATCAATTGAATTTACTCTCGTGTTCGGATATAAATAGTTTGATTTAATGTTTAAACCTTTATAGCATTACCTTTTAAACTCGTATATAAAAGTTTTATTTCCCTCTTGTTATGGTTAAGTAATGAAGGGAATATAATGAGGGAAAAATGAACCGATAACAATGATTAAAACATAACACTAACAGAACAAAACAACAGAAGTGAAAATTTAATATTTTAATTTCGTGCATGACGTATCTGCGGCTGTTTCGAAACGTGAACGGTACAATGGAAACAAAAACTCATAACCGACCGATTATGGAATCACTCCTATTCGAGATAGAAATCCGTACAAAAAGTATTAAAAAGTGAATCGCGCGCCGCGGCTGACCGGCGTTCATAAATGGCAACACACCGACACAAAAGGTATGCGCAAAACAATTTTCATTCAAAAACGGAGTCCGATAAAGCTGATAGTTATTAAGCACCGCGGTACACGCTAAGCGATCCCCAAAGACTATGCATATGCGCGCCGGCTGCAATCAGCGATTGCTCCCATTGTGGCTCAGATTAAAATTTTAGGGTTCACCCGCTAATGTGATTGCACTCTTTTCTCACTACGGAACCGCTCGGCTCATGCAATTAATCGCAGCTATTATAGGGGCGGTCTGTTATTTCTAATCACATTCGAGATTTGACGACCGTTCGATGGCTGTACGGAAGGGTGGTCAATGAGTTGCCCATATGCAAATGTTAGGGTAATTTAAGTATTATAATGTGATTGGATTTTTTCGGAGCGTTACATTTGTACAGAGCTTGATCTCTGTAATGACAACGTTTCGAACACGGTGTGCGAAATTAAGGCAAATATAATAGTATGACAAGCAAACGAATTTACATAATTTGTATAAGTAACAAGTAAAGTCATATTCATACCAAATATGTTTAAAATTATAATTCCGACATACCATGTTCCCCATGAGTGCGAGAAGTGGCCGTTGGATAACTGCCTCGCGACCATGAATGTGAGAGGAAGACCAGATCGAGAGTGGAAGGAATATTCTCAATACCGTAGCCGGTGGAAATCCTTAAACTCTACTTAGGCTTATGGAAATTCGGCCTGACTGTATCAGTAATATTTAATATTTATAGTATATTTATATTATATTTATATTTAATATTTATATAATAATGCTGATACTGAAAACACTACAGAAAAACTGTAAATGTATTATACGTATAAACCTTCATCTTCAATCACTCTATTTATTTAAAAAAACGCATCAAAATCCGTTGCGTAGTTTTAAAGATTTAGACATACAAAGGGATATAGGGACAGAGAAAGCGACTTTATTTTATACTAAGTATGTAGTGATGTTTACTGGTACTATTGAATTCATTCAGTCATACATATCAATGGTTGAGTATGATGGAAGAGGTTGCTCGGTGCACAGCTGAGGATACCACTTAGACCCAATTCCTCCAATATTCATTAAAAAGTGGTGGATCTCTACTCACGCTCCTGACTTCTACGACACACGATAAAATAGACAGTCATGGATTGCCACAATTTCACTAATCTATAATTTACTGTAACATCGACGCGAGTGTTATATAATATCAAAATAATAAACCAAAATACACGTACAATACTACAACAAATTTCGTGATGCGAAACGCTTCGTCAATCCTATTCAAATCTCTAATACACAATCAGTTGGCAGCAGTCGGTTTGTTTGAAAATAATAATTCATATCGGTAGAGACGGGAATGATTGAATACACAAATTGATTGCACGGAGCGGTATTGTGGCGCGGACGCGATCGAGCTCAAACTTGATTAAACCGGCCTCCACAATACACACCGCCGCGGTCCAATCGCACAGATTTGTTTTGCGGCATTTGACGATCTGCCTCAGTTCTATGTAAAAAATTATAACATTATAATATACTTTTATGGCTTCTTATTGTTATGTAGATACACGATAAGTGCGCAAGATTAGAGATATTTGCAATCGGAGCCCTACGCAATGTCACTACATTGCGTGATAGTGTGTGAATAATAGAATAGTATCAATTTATTTATATCATTTATACTCAGAATCAACACACGAATATAAGATAAACGTCTATTGTACTTGAAACTATTTAATTTACTACAAAGAGATTTAAAAGTTTTCTATGTAATTTTAAAATAATCAGTTATATTATTAGTCGTTATGATCGTATCTTTGGTTAACGATTGTAATTTGGAATTATGCAATACAAGTTATAAGTAAATTTGTTCTTAGACCATCTCTGTTTTACTGGATGTGTTGTTTAAAATATATACTTTTAAAATGTAGAAAAATGCGTAGTAAAAGTTAAAGAAGCTTTATGGTAATTGGTAATATGAACAGTACATATTATGTAGTACTATTCATATTACCAATTACATTTTCCAAGCTATGAAATGAGCGAACGGACGTTAAGAAATATATATTATTACTTAGTAATGGGATACATGTTATGTTTACACGGCTGTAAGTAGGCACCGATCGCTATGAATATCGTAAAGTAAATTATTATCAATAAACATTAATGCGAACATCTCATTTTGTATAAAATCTCCGGGGAATTTCACTTGATTTTCGTTCGGCTCGCATTTTAGCGTTCGCATTCATTCGATATTTTGGTATAAAATAAATGTATTCAATATTCGATATTAATGTATTCAATGGCGCCGGGCCGCAATATTCATTTTGTAATTTTTACCGAGTGCGCGTTCGGCGTTCGGCGCCCGCCAGCGGCTGTCAACATTCGCGAAAACATGTGCCGCTGCTTAAATATTAATATCGGAACAATTCGCATCTGTAATCGAGTGCTGCTATGAGCTAGCATTGCACGTTCTAAAGTAATTCCAACAAGTCGAGTGATATCCGCATCATCAATTCAGCCTGACTCCCATAAAAATCAGTTTTCCCGGCACGAACTGCCCATGTGATGGCGAAGAAATTCATATAAATACATCTCATAGTTAATTAGTCAAATTGTAGGTGAAAAAAAAGCAAGCAAGTAAATGAAAACTGTAATGGGAATAACAAAGGATTAAATTAACAAAGCTAGAGATCCATGCTAAAATTGGAATCGAATTTGAGTTTCACAGAATTGGACAAGAAATACTGGCTATATAGAGTAGGAGCCGGGATAAGATATGGCAAACAATTCTAATACAAGTAAAGATACAAAGTAAGTGAGGGCGCGCAAAACAGTATCATACTCACTCAAGTTAAAGCACTGAAAAATTTGAAAAAAAAAAGAAAACATAAATCATTCTCGTTCTCGCATAAGGCAGGTACGTTCATTATGATAATGTCTTTGTAAGGTGAGGTACGTGAGTCTTTTCACTCGCTGCTCATTGGGATCCCCTTGTCTTCGCACCTTAGAGCTATGACACCGTTAATTAATGAGGTACGGAGTGTCGCGGGCGCCGGCGAAGTAATCAATCTTGCACCTGTTTAAACAACGAACTGCGAATCGCGGATGTGACACCACATATTTTTTTTAGTAGGTAAATAATAAATAATACTTATATTCGAGGAAAATTTTCACAAACGACTATCTAATTCCAAATTAGGTATTTTAATACCTATATTGAGGAAACCGGACAAATAATGAAGGCTATTTAATGTCACTCCGCTTTTTTTATTGGATTTCATGTAGTTATATCGTGTACAAACAGTTTTATTTTAACATTCAACAAATATTGCGGTTCAATCTACATTGGGGTCAGTCATTGTTTGCAGGTTAACATAATTTAGTCCTTCGCTTTGGTTTATAGTACGTAGTAATTGTAAAATACTCTTCTAATTAGCTGGCCACATTTTTTTTGCGATATATGCAGTATAATGAGAGTAAAATAATACATTTGTGTATGAAGCAACTTTGACGTGAAGTACGTAGCGGCAACAATCAGCATTGAGCGAGCACGCGCTGCCGCTCGCCGACAACGGAGCCAGCTTGCTGGATGCCAATTTGTATTCAAACACTCAAAACGTCACGTCAAATATACAATTTATCTTTTACGTACCAATTATACAATTTACACAAATATGCAATTTATCTTTAACGTACCAGTTATACAATTTACACTAATATACAATTTATCTTTAACGTACCAATTATATAATTTACACATATATGCAATTTATCTTTAACGTTCCAATTATACAATTTATCTTTAACGTGCCAATTATACAATTTACACAAATATACAATTCATCTTTAATATAACAAGGATGCATTAAATTAATTTTACGATTTTTATGAGCTTCATACCGTCATTGTTTAAATGAACCTTAATCGATGTAGGCATTTTAATTTCAACAACATAATCTACTGCTATACAATATAAAACATATGCCATAAATAAGATAGGTATTTGAATTAAGTTCTTCATTCCAAACGAGAATGTCTGTCTCTTTCATAAAGTAATATCTAACGAGATTACATTAATTTAGCACAAAAAGGACTCGGCAATCACTCCGCGACAAGAATAACAAGAGCACACACCCGCTTGCCATTGTAACGGAGAATGGAAAACAATTTTATAATACCTAAAACGAATGAATGTGCAACTCCATTGTTGTCCCAACAAAATATCCCAATTACGTTGCGGTGGAAAAGAAGAATATAATCAAAAGTGATCCCGCTCCTGTAACGACCGAGGGGGGGAGCGCGGCGGGAGGGGGGAATGAAAAATTTTAATTTCGAATGCAGTTTGTTAAAGAGCGCACAATAACACGCTCTGGAGGAACATTCTGCGGAAAGTAGGTAATGTACAAAAGGGGTCCCGATGTTTTTTTGTTTCCGATCCTTAATACTTACCGGGCCGTTATTGCGGCTTTCTGAAGTGATGTCGTAATCAAAGTGGGGCTGGGCTTTTATAAACACTGTAAAAAGTCGACGGACTTAACATATTAATGTGTACACGTATGTATTGAACGGTTTTTCAATTGTAGTCGTATACAATCAAACTATAAAGGAATCAATGGTTTTTTTTTATTCTATATGTTAATCTAAAGTAAATTCATGAAATATTTTCTCTATGACCTAGCTTATTATGAAAACGATTTACACTACATTTATGAGGCAATCATATAGGAAAACAAGTTATCACCATCCCGCCTACTATCGAAAATTCAAAATTAAAGTAATTAATAAAAACCGCGTTTTAACAGATTGGACTGCGACTGGAAACTAGTAATTGAATGCACGTTAATGAAAGTTGGGTTTGAAAAGAAAACCGGTTAAAGATTTTTCAGGCGGACGCGCTCGCAAATGGAAGGTAAATAGAAAAAGTAGCATTCGGTCGCACACCTCAGCACAGTGCTGCTTCCGCCGCTAACCGTACCCACCGCGAACCCGTTTGATCCCCTAATTAGATACCTACGCGCCGTACCAAGGACTTCAATCTCGATTATTCCCTATCACCAGCTTTAATAACAGTAGCGATACCTTCCAATATAAGATACTCGTATATTAATTTTACCGGCAATCGTCTATATATATAGGTACATATTATGTATATTTTAATTTTATAGATATATTTTTTATATTTTTTGTTTCATTTTGGCTTTATTCAGTTACATTTTGTTCTTTTATGATTACCAAAAGCTCATGAGTCTCCTGTGTCCGGCTCAATAATTTAAGCTGGAATTATATTAAAATTAGGGGGTTATGAACAAATTCCAAATTATTGATTTTACAGACAGCGTACATATTATGTAATTATATATAAATAAACGGAAGTTATTCATTTATATTACAAATGGTCAGTACAAAAATAAATTAATTACTCTTCCGATATCAATAGCTCATACATCTTCTAAAAGAAATGTAGAATGTAATAAATGGTAACTTTTATTACCTACTTGTTTGTTTCTACGGCGCATAAACATCCAAATGATTTACATCAAATACCGATAATATTAAAATGAATAATCTAATGGAATTGTAAACGGTATTTTACTTTATAGCAAGTAAAATTTCAAAAGCATTCTCTAGAAGAAGGGAAAAAAACTATGCCTGAAATGCAGTTTTTCGGTTATTTTAGGGAATTATCTTTAAAAAATCTATTTATTCAATGCGATGTGGCTTTACACATTACTACTGTGATAGGTTACTATGGAATAAAAACTAAATATTAAGCATTTAATGGTTAGTTTTTAATATGAACTAAATTTAGTTTTATTGTCTCAATACAATAAGTTTTAGGGAAGGTATTCAGTTTCGGAATATTTAATAGTTGTACAGGGTCAAATAGTAGGAGCAGGGGTAGCAAATAGTGTCTGTTGGACTGGGCGGGCGGCGGGCGGCGGCGCGCAGAAAAACGGGTTGCTTTAATTAAAACGAACCTGTGGTCGCCGCCAAAGACACGGCTCGTAGCGGGGCCTGGCACTGGTTCAACATTCGGGACACTTATTTGAATAAAACGACATTTTTATAACGAAAGACAAGTTTTATACAAATTTGAGAGTGTTACGAATGTCATCGGAACGCTATTTTCTTCTCTTTGTCTTATCTGTTACTCGTTTATATTTTATTTTGAATTCAATTCCTGAAAATTAGGTCTAACAATATGAATGTGGCGTTCAATTCAGTTTTTCACTTTTCAGTTTCTTATTTATTTTTCTGTAGTCTTTACTGTATACAGAGGTTACGTGAAGAAATCGAAACAAATTACATCCCAAAATGTTGTCCCCGAAGAGCATTTGCGTCATGATGGAAATACACTTTAAATACATTGTTTCCATCCATTACATGTAAGTGGGGGTAGTAGTCGCTATTGACAGCTATCTTTTTTGCACAGTCTCTCATTCTCAATTTCTGTCACTTCTCTATCTTGCGTTAGACATTGTTGTAGGGTATGCAAGTGTTTTGCACTCCAAATATGCGATTTGCACAAGAAATGTAAGCGCCCTTGTATATACGAGTATGTGTCATGAGAGCTTAGTGATATAAGATGTGACTTAACACTTGTCCTATCTACTGTGTCCGTAAATAGCAGCACATTATTTAAAACATGTTATTTTTATGCATATCCAAAGAAAAAATGAAAGAAAAAAAAATCATAAAAACTGACAGCAACAAACATGGCGAACCTATTTAAACTAATTTCCATTCGGTCGCTTCGGTTCTAATTTGCAGACATTTGAACAAGCGGCCGCTCAAAGTTATCTCTCGCTTCCATTTCATTTATCTTAATTAATCTCACTCTATCTGAAGTATCAGCTCGGGTTTAATCTGTCAAACGGCGAAATTCGTGCATTTCTAATTTTGTTTACGATTTAAAAACATTTTTTGATCGAGTAGCCATTTAAAGTGTTGAAATTGTTTACTTACCTATTAAATGTAAGTAAGTAATTACTTTTATATATGATTGTTTTGTTATAAATAATATATATAAAGAAGCGTACATATGTACATATGTATAATATGTAGAATGAACCTAAAACGCATAATTTCTATCAATTTTTGCGTGACTATTAAGTATAGAATATAGCGTGCCTTTGAGAAACATTTTTTGAAATAGCGAACGAATACTATTACATTTATTCTTGTTTTTATAAGGGAGGTTTGTGGTTCAAGGTGGCGATAAAAAGTTTAGAGCTTCATTAAGTTCGGTGTTAATCTGTATCACGTACAAATTTTAGAAATATTATAATGTTCAAAGGTCAATTATTCTAAATACAGACATTTCTAAAACAATGTAATCATTTAGTTAGTCCCGTAATATATAAACCTAAAGCAAGTATGACACTCGGTTTATTGATTGGCATTCCCATTAAAAAAACGGGGAATTTTCGAATCTGTCCGTGAGTTTAAAGCGAAAAGCAGGTAAAGCTCTAATGAAAATCAGTTGGCTTTAATCAGCCCGTAATGAATTGAGACCCGCGCTTCGCCGCAAATCTGCTAAACGTAAATCGGTAAACATCCCTCGGTTGGTTTCAACCAAATTAAATGTATTTCTGTAATCATTTTCACTTATGTTTCTTTTTATAAAAGCAATTACTTTCTCATACAATATGTAAAAATATAAACGGCCTGGTTTGTTATAAATAATAACAATTCTTTTAAGGTAGCGGATGTTTCCTTAAATGATAGAAGCTCTTTTTAATACGACGCAAAAATTTATTATAATTAGTATTAGAATAATGTTTGTAATGATAGAGATATTGGAATTCAATGGTTGCAGAAAAATCAAATAAAGTTTGCGAAAACGTACTGCCTGCATTGAATTTGATAAGCCTAGCGTTAGGCTTACTAATGAATCATGGTTTGACTATCACATGAAAAAACACTGACTTCTGTACACATAAAAAGATACCGAAAAAAATGATATATTTCTTTATTTAATAAGTCCTAAACATAATGTACTGTATTTGTTAAGAGCAGCTCTCTACTATTACGTAGGTATATAAAATGCACATTAAAATATTCTGTTGCCAAACTAGGTAGGTGGTAGTAATTCTAAGTAAACGTTATATGTGATATATCAGTTGTAACTACAAGATTACCGTTGTTTTAATAATGTGATTGTTATTGTAATTTCATTAGGGCACGGTGAAACCACAGGAATTGACCAAGTCCCTAGATACGTTTACGGAGCGCCCATTGAGATGCGATCATCTGTGGCGGGGGGCTGGGGGGCGCTGTGGGGGGGGGGGGGGGGCAATTATTGAGCAAATGTAATAGCGGCATTGTGATAGAGGGCGCTGTGCTCAGACGTGGAACGGCGTTGATTAGTGTGCTCCGAGAGCCGTGGAGTCGGCTTGGACCGAAAAGTTTCCATGATTTTATTGGGTTAAGGACCCCTTGATGATTTTATTTATCCTATTCAAATGTAAGCCAAGTGTCTTGTAATAAATAAGTAATGATATATAATTATTATAATTATAAGTCAATTTCCCAAATTTTTACGCCGCAAAAGGCAAAATATGGATTGAACTCATAATTCCTCTAAGATATTAACCGTAACTAAACCAAAAATAAGATGAACTAACTAGATGAAATTGGATATAATAAAACTGTAACAGCAGCGATATCGTTACTGCTGTAAGCCCTAGGGGTCTGAATAGTAGCCGGAGCCATGGGCTGATACAATATATTATTATGCTTTATATATTGTTCTCATACACTGTGTTCTTAACAGGCCTAAAAGAAACGAAATCCAGGAACCTTTGGCATTGGTTTAATTTAGCCTTGTCAATGACTAACTATCATTGACATTGACTACCTAAAGTGCCTGCTAATTTGATCATTCTTGATTGAGACAATATGTAATCGGAGTCAAAATAACGTTTGTGATCAGAACGCATCATTCTGAGTTATAGTTTGTACGTGCGTATCAACAAATGTAGCTTCTCCATCGCAACTCCAGTTCTTGATTATATTTGCGACGAGCCGCGGACACGCCCCCTTCCATCCCCTATTATATTAACCATCGATGTCAAAATGACTTATTGAATATTTATCAGCGGTTCATTAACAATCTTATCTGTACGGGGACAAGGTCGAAATTATATTGACGCGTCGTATATTATGTAAGCACATAGTTCTATTCTGTTTCGATTTGTCTATAAAATAATACACTTTGAGCTTTGTCTGGAAATCATTGAAAAGCAAGTGATGTTTTAGCAGTCAATGAATTTAATTAATTAAAATTCCCTTTTTGTTGATTACGAGAGTTTGATTAATGTTGAGAAAAGGCCGTGATTTCAATCATCCGTTAATTTATCTTTAATTAATTTTTCTTTTAATGATTACGATCAGAAATTACGATTGAATTATTGTTGACGCTAACAAAATAAATGTCCGTACGTTAGACACTGTGTACGTAAACAATAAGTTATATTGAAGTAATGCTTTGTCGGTTACATGTTAATGTTAGCGTGGCGTAAGTCTGCTGTCGTTGTATTCTAGCGAGAACAATTTCTTGGTAAATGTGTATATTGTCCGAGCATGCATTTTGTGAAGATGTACATAAAAAAACAATGGCGAGGCGCGTTACTTGTATTGCTAAGAGGTTCTATTGTTTAATGCCACAATTAGCTGTGAATTCTGGTTCGGATGAAAGAAACTGCCCAACTCGCCGCCCAGCCGTGGACTGCGCTCACGCCGCATTGATACTTTACGATTTATTCATATTGTCAACATTTTACAATGGACAAAGCAGGCAATTTGTCTTTAAAATAACTTCGCACCAATTTCATGGGTGCACAAGAGCATGTTGTTTTTAAATAAAAGGTTAATATACCCCCATGTGGATATGCTAGTGAGTGATATATAATTCAATTTCTAGGTTCAAATAAATGACTGTTCTCATTTCAAGATTTTGTAACAGCTTTCATGAGCCATGTTTAAATAAGTCTGTCAAAATAAATGACACTACTTGTAAGATTTAAAAAAAACATTCGAGATTATGAATGATGGTAATTTTATGGTATTCCATGTTAATAAATAAAAAAAACCCGTCCTAATGTTTAATAACAATATAAATTTACATGACAGATCGCACAATCCGTAAGTTTTAAATTCCTTTTTCTATCGAAATTAATAATATTCAAAGCGTACATAAAACCGAAACCGGCGTATATGCATGAAGAGAGTGATGGATGTGGATGAAGCGCGACAGGTTTGTAAGGACAGAGATATTTGGCACTCGTTGCTTTCTGCCTACCACGTTAGGGACCTGGCGTGATGGTTAGGTATGTAATATTTACGTAAAATGTTGAAATGTATGTATTATTTACGTAAAAAATAAATGCTTGTAAGGTTTCCGAGGGACATAATAAAGTATCAAGAGGCTGCGGCGGCGGTGCCGCGCAATTGGGCGGACGGACAGTGCGGAAGGCGGCCGGCGTGTCCGAGCGCCGAGATGCGGGACGGGCGGGCGGCGGCCGGGACGGACTGGCGCTGCGACAATAATACTCAATAATAATACTTTCGAACAAGCCATAATACACTTCTATGTGATCCTAGAAGCAGAGAATGTCCTAAAATGCATACACACGCATTAAAAAAGATTTTTGGAACGAAGTTCCTTATCGCGCGTTGCGAAGGAGGCCAGACGGAAAAAGTCAGACGGAAGTAGTCCGACACACTAGTGTTGCCGTTAATCGTTAATCGTTAATCGCCGTTAATGGAAAGGA
>DWQT01003883.1:0-11886 GCA_018244895.1 Myscelus amystis hages | reverse complement strand
CGGCCGCACGCTGCTGCGCCGCGCCTTCACGCGCGCGTGCGTCTGCACGTACGCCTTGAGTCATATTAATGATTATTTCATACATTTGGAAAATACCGATACTATATTGTTCACATTTTTTAAAGACAATGTGCCGTAGTCCCACGAGTACACGTTTTTTAATATGTATTCATGAAATTTTATAAGCGTTACTTTATAGTCCAGAATGATTCACCTTGGAAAATTCTGTAATTCTTGTCTTTATTATTATTATTATTATTATTACTTACTTCTGTACTTTTATCGCCCTGTCGATAATCAGTGTCGTCGTCGTCCAGCTCATCAGTAGAGCTGTCTTCTTGCGTACTGTAAAGTGAATGCCGATGCAAACTTTTTTGTATAAATACTTCATGAATGAAGAGAGAATTTATGTATTCTGGATGCACGCGTTTGAAGACAGTTATCAAATTTAACGTTAGTTTCATTTCATGTCTATTGTCATTGACAATATAATGAACATATTACAATATTGTCATATTAGGAAGGATTTAAGAGGGAATATGTGTGATTTTTTTGTATATCTCATACAATAGCTCACATTGTTATATAATAATTGTTAAAAAAAAGTTGCGTCAGGAACCAAACATTTATCAAAAAAATAAACAGCCAAATAACAGCCCGCTATATCCATAGACACATCTGCAGGAACAGCAAGGTGCTTGGTGATAATTTTGTCGTAGGTTTTAATGGGACATTCGACATAACCAATAGCGTTTATTTTACTACATTAAATTGCCCGCTATTTCTTTTACTTTTTAATAATTATTGTCATGATAGAAATCATTTTGTTTCAAATATCTAGGCGGAATTCGGAAACAATAACGTTTATAAAAACGATATGTGACTCATTAGAATCTTACGCATATTCCCTTATTCCTGTTAACGGGTTTATAGTACGTTTCGGGTGGTATATAAAAATATATAAAACATGAATGGTTACTTGACGCGGATCATTTTAGCATAATCCTTGATTTTCGAGGGCCGCGTTGATCGGCGAATGCCTTCTTCGACGACACTCTTCTCATTCGTACCATTTTTCACAACGCTCTGTAACGGTATAAACGGTTTAATAAAGAACATAACTGATAAGCGTATATTATCAGTACTTTTAAACCCAAACAAATGTGGAGATATAAGGCGGTAATAAATCGTAAACGAACCACGCCACATCGATTAAAAGTAACAATTATTATTTTATAATAACAAAAGTACTTATTATCAGATAAAATTAAAAATTATACTGGAAATCAGAGGAAATAAACATGTTTTAACCACACTGCCTGCAACACTATTTAAACTTGAACAAAATGTTATTAGTAAAGGATGCAGCGAGACTTCACAAAGTTGAATGAGTAATATTGAATAACCCTATTTATTGCTTTTCATGTAATTAATAAATGTTACCTTATTTACATCTTTCTCTTCCTTGGCATTGTACTTAATTTCTTTGACATCTTTTGGTTCCTTATTTTCTTTGGTGATAATTTTCTTTTCAGCCTGTTTCTTCTCTACCATTTGGGTTTTATTCACTACTTGAGGCTTCTTTTCTTCAGCGGGTCTATAAATACCCTTTCTGATCAATTTATAATTATTCATAAATTAATATATGAGAATATATCATTAATAATATATGACAATTAATATGTAAAATAGAATCGACTTTATAGCGATATGTATCAAATGCATATCAAATATAATTGTATGCTCATAGATCATTATTTGTGTAAGTCATTTAATATTACAGTGTTTAATAATAAACTTGTCTCACTTTAACTTAGGTGTTGATGAATGCAGTGGAGGTCGACCTCTAGGCCTCGGGGTGTCTGCGGACTTCACCGGAGCCTTTGTGAATTCCGAGCGACTGTTTGTCTGAAGATAAACAACACATATCCTACTGTTATGTCTTGGCTTTAAATATATGACATAGTTATGATCACCATTGTTGCATAGCTCAGTAATGTTCTCTGCTAGACATAAGGGTCTCTTAAGCGTTGCTATAGATAGGGTAAGGTATGTACCAGTATAGCAAAAAGTACCAGGTATTTTCAGTTTCCTTTTTTGTAATATACAAACAGTAAATAAATTGAATTAGCATATTAAACATATTTAGATTACAGGCATTGGTTAAAATTTTACATTGAATTTAAATATCACTTACTCTTTTTAGATCCTGCAGTTCCTTCTCCAATAGACGTAACGACTTATCATTGCCAGCTTCAATCTTATTGACTGGTGTTATACTCGGCTTTTCTTTCTTTTCAGCAGCTACAATAAGATAGAAACATTTATAGAATGTTAATATGATACAACATTAGAAAATCACAAAATACTGTACTTACGAGACTCGGCAACTAGCTGAGTTGCACGGCGTTTTATTTCATCAGGTTTCCGAACAGTCACCTGTATTACAAAGTATTATCATTTTATTATTATATATGATTTATAATTAATTAGTCAACGGTCAGTTTCCTTTTTTAGCAGGTAGATAGTGTAACAATTCCTCACCTCTTCTCTTATAGGCTTGGCTTGTACCACTTGTTTGGAAACAAACGTTTCAATTGGTTTCTCTGCAGCTTCTTTTACTACATCTTTTTCTGTCATTGTTTTCTTGACCGCGGTCACCGCCTCGGCTGCTATGGGCTCCGGATACGATTCTGAATCGCTTTCTGTAATTATAACCGTTACTTTAATTCACTTGTAAAATATTAAATCAAACCTAATTTATAAAGATATTGTGCGGCCGCTTACCTTCGAATGGAGAATTGTCTTCTGGTTTCTGTTCAGGCTCCGGGTTAACGTCCTTTATCTGAACGCATAAAAATGTGTAAATATCAATATTTATTTACAATAATTGACATATAGCTTGTAATAACCTTTGCTGATAAACTTACCATGAAATCGTCAGGCTTTTTGATTTCTATAACCATGTGGTCATCTTCTTCTTTAACTGAAAGTTGAAAAAACAATGTAAACAGAGCAGCAAACTGCTCGTGCAGACAACAGTCCCAATGGCCACTGCTGCCCGTGGACATATGTAACCCACTTCCAATGTTGCTATATGAACGGGTTTGTTACTGCAAATTCAGTCACTGAGGTCTTCAGTATTCATTAGTTAAAGAACTGAGGTATTGAACTATATGCAATATTAGTCTAGTTAGTGCTTGTTAGTATTTGTATTAATAAATCACAGATGCTCTGTTATCCTTGAGATCAGATATGGTCGACTCCAGTATACGTGTGGACCAGGATCCGCACCTTTCAAACCATATGTTCTATCACCCCACGCTTTAACTTGTAATCTTACCATTTATACAATTATCATCATCCTCTTCAAGCTCTGCGTCTATATCTTCAGTGTCCATGGAAGAGTCATCTTGCCCTAATTCCTACAAACATCATATGTATATTAATTTATATGACCCATTTGTATAAAAAAAAAATTGATATAAATAAATTAATAATGTTATTTGTTTTTCTAATGGATGGTGAGATTTGTGATCCTATTGGTG
The DNA here is from genome assembly GCA_018244895.1 of Myscelus amystis hages. NCBI lineage: Eukaryota > Metazoa > Arthropoda > Insecta > Lepidoptera > Hesperiidae > Myscelus > Myscelus amystis. Next base: position 8,338 of record DWQT01003883.1, on the reverse strand, counting down.
ACAGATAAGTAACAATTAAATCATTTAGAGTAAAAAAAATGTGATTTGCTTCTAGATGGGGATGCACTAGACACAAATATTTTAAGAAGGTTGTTGCTTAAAGGTAAACAATCGGCCCTATTTGTTCGTATTACAATTCAGTTTTAGTAGTGGCAATATTCATTTCAATCTTCAAATATAGCGCTGCTAGAATGAAAAGCACTCTTCATAAAATGTTTACATAGTATAAAACAAAGTCGCTTTTGTTTCCTGTCCCTATGTATGCATGGATCTTTAAAACTACGCAACGGATTTTGATGCGGGTTTTTTTGTTAGATAGAGTGATTCAAGAGGAAGGTTTACATATTAAACTAGCTTCTGTCTGTGGCTTCGCACCCGTTGCAATTCAGAATTTCTTAATGGCAATAAGTGAAAATGAATATAGATATTGCAAAGATAGCAGGAAATTATCACAGCATAGGGACAGGAGAATTGTTTTACTCCGAAATAAGCGCGCGAAACCGCGGGCAAAAGCTGGTAATTGTATAATGTAAAACAAGTGAATGTTTTCAAACAACTATTGTCAATATTATCAGATTTTGTGTTGCTTACATTTTGTATTTCATCTTCATGAGCTAGCATCAGGTGGTTGTCCAGTTTCTCTTTTATAGTAAATACTAGCTCACAATAATCACACATGAACTCCACACCTGAAATGAATATTCATTTCTAAGAAAGTGTGGGGGAAATATCTTAAATGATTTGGTATACTCTAGAGAAGAACAGTGTGGGTAGACAGAAAGAAAATAAGTATAATAATAAAAGAAGTCAATATTTACAATGAGTGATATGTAAGACCATGAATATTTTGTAATATGGTTGAATAGTTATAGATCGTAATCTGGCCAAATTTTTTTTTTCACCCTTTTAATGGTACACTGCTGGACCGGGCCTCACTGCATCACGTACCATTGACATGAGACTTGATGTGGGCGGTGACGTCGTCCACGTTGTCGAACTTCTCCTCGCACAGCGGGCACGTGAGATTCTGCGTGGCGTGGATGGCCGAGTGGAAGATGAGCTCGTCCTGGTTGCCGAACGACTCCTCGCACTGCTCGCAGCGGTACTCGTGGCTCGAGCGCCGCCGGCCCGTCTCGTGGTGCTTCATGCGAACGTGCCTGTGACGCAGAACACGACCTCATATAGGCGTCTACATAATAAAACTCAGGACTAGCGCAAGAGCGATATATAAGTATCTATAAAATAATTATGTTTGTATTGTTGATTTGAATAATAGTAAATTATAATTTACACATGTTATTTTTATTATTTGTCTTGATTAGACATCATATACAGTTACCTGGTATGGTGATGAGACTTCATGAAACTTTTATCGCAGTACTTGCACGGATAAGGCCTCTCCCCGGCGTGAGTGCGTACGTGCCTCGCCAGTTTGGTGATAGACGAATAACCTAAACAAGTATCATATTATAAAAAACAAATACTAGTGTTATTTTAACATTCATGTTTCGTATGTTCATAGCTTATTGATTTAGTGGAGAAATAAAGGAATGAATGAAATGGGGTAAGGTGTCTTCTAGACTCACGCTGAGGACAGTACTCGCAGGCAAATTTGGGGACCTTGTCGTGAATCAAATGAATATGTCTCTGCAGAGTTGTTTTGTCCAGAAACCTGTAAGCAAGGACTAATTGTATAGACAACAGTAAACTGATTAGCATAATAAAAGCCAGAAATGAGAATTTATCATGGTACGGGTATTAATTTGAATAAATTTATATAATTATACTACTACTGAGCTATTTTGGATAACAAGAACTGTTTAGAGTATGCCCACTTTTTATCGCACGTCGCACAGTGGTACGGGCGCGAGGATTGGTGCTCATGCTTTTTCTGGTGATCCTCCAGCTGCTCCGCAGTCAGGAAACTAGCCGGACATTTGTTACATGTTTTTTGTGCCAAATCAGCGTGAATTAACTGAAATATTTTAACTGTGTTTATATATTTCGGTTGTATATACAAGTTTCATACAATACATATGCTACATCACATCTACCGTTGAATGCTAGAAGTTACCTAATTTTATTCAGTCCTATTGGAATTTGTAGAATAGATTGGAAAGTAACAATGGTATATCGTGAATCCGTTTTCACCTTTAGGAGTAGTGTGTTTAGGTTTTCAAATAATGCAAAAATAATAAGAAAAGTCCCATGGAAATACTCAAGAGCGTCAAATATTAAGAGACAAAGTTAATGACTGAGAGGATCGCCTCTACAGTACATGTGTATGAGCATTTACTGCTCTCAGGCCAAATCACAATTTTTTTATAACAAATGATTCAGTGGAAATAGGTATAGAGTTGGTATTGTCTGATATTTATTACCTTTTCATGCCTCTTTAACAGTATAAGCCGTTTGAACTTCCTGCCACATGCGACACATTGGAAAGGCATTTCCTCTGAATGTCTTACACGATGTATCGCTAAGTCGTACTTACTGAAGAATTTACTGCAATAAAATAATTCTAACTGTACGAGACCTCTTAAGGAACACACGGAAGAATGTTAGGTTACATGTTTTATTTTAAGAGACTTCAACAACAGGGTTACTTAAACATAACTTACTCATCACACTGGTCACATTTGACAGTGCGCTGTCTGTGTTTCCTCAGCTTGTGCAGACGCAACATCTGCTGGAGAGGATAGGTGCAATCACATATGTCACAGGCCCAGCACCTCTCCTCTGATCCTGTTGAGTAACTCCACTTAAATAGACATTGTACCCTAATATTCTTGTTGAGACATTATCTTAGTTATATCAAACATGAAATACAATATTTTATACAGTAATTTTTTATGATTAATCTTATGATACTATCATGCCAGGTCTGTACCAAATATCCCTGTCCTTACAAACCTGACATCCTTCTTCTACATTCATCGCTCCCCGAACAATATACATTTTCATTTGTTTTTATCATACAAATTTTTTGTAGCAATTAATATTGCTGTGTGAAGAAATATTCATATGTCACAATAAGTAATCATTATTAAGGTATTGTCATTACAAATCACATATCAATTTCACAAGAAATGTCTAAGTCACAATGTGATCCCTGAATATAATAAAATTGAAGCGAATTCAAATCAAATCAAATTTTTTAAAAGGAAACAAATTTTGAGGCAGAAGTTTTTCAAACCCATATGTCACAATTAGATAAAATTATTAAATTCATATACTTACCTTTCGTAAAAAAAAAATAGTATTTATGCTTTAAAAAGAACACTTTTTAAGACAAAACTCAAACCATGCATTAATATTCAACAGCTGAAAATAAAAATTCAAGCATAAACAAATCAACTACATCACTATCTACACTACCTGTGATACACCACTTCAGGTTGCTGTCGAAATTCTGTTTGATAGCAAAAAAATGTGCAAAACTAAATGGAAAGTTTAAAATAAATAAATAATGGAGGGAGGTTTGGAAAAGCTATGAACACACGAACATTTTATATTTAAATATTATCATACACATTACATACTACACAACTTACCTTTGGTTTTTACTTTTGTGTCGCCATCCCCGAGACTTTCTCTACTCGATACTACTTTTACACAGGCCTTTGACCCTTCCTCCGATCCATCATTGATCTACACAAGAAATAAAACATATTAATTAAAATAAGAGTAGTGCCACAAAGCCCATAAGCCTAACAGTTTTAAGTTATTATTACAGCTTGTTACACATTGCATCTGTGTTGTGGCTCCATCAGATATGTGCTCAGACATGGCCAAGTTTACAACATGTTCACAGCGACAGGTCTACGAATACATTTCATGTAACATCAAACATTTTAGACAGATAGAAATTTATAATACTCAGTACATATAACTATGTATGTTTGTTCAAGATCTGTCAAAATGTCAAGCAGCAATTGAATTGCATTCTGAATCAGTATTTAATTATAAATATCATCACTTAATTGATATTATGACTGAATTGATAAGGCCATTTTTTTTATAGTGTGTGTGTGGTTGTGTTCTGCAATATTTAAACAATACAATGAATCTATTACTACCTTAACATTATATACATTTTCTTCATCCTCATCCTCAGAATCAGACACATCATGAGTAACCTGCACGGTTGTGCCATCCTCGACAATTGTCTTCATTATAGCAATATCATTGGAATCTTGATAGATCTGTAATTATTTAATAATATCAGATCAAATATTTATTAATAGCATATTCTCTTTCATTCTTATATTAAGATGTCATTAATTTTCTGTTCAGTTTACATAAATACAATGAAATACTCAGACAGAACATAGTAACTGGGCTACTTTATAAATTACGTTACAACTATATTGTTACTGAGAACTTTTGCACGTCACTTAATTAAAGTAATATAAACATACATTATTGAGTGTCATAGGCCACAATACAGGTTTCAGTGGCTTATTATCCTGAATATAATGTAAAATTGATTCATCAGCTTGACGACAAATTTCTTTGAAATCGTAGCAGACATTCATGAAATATCTGCAGCGCTCACAGATGTATGATGGCATTTTGTCTGATGGAAAAACCTGTAAAATTACATATTTGAAGAGCATTATTAGCATCATTTAATCCGCTAGATGGCGCTAAATATTTGCGTTAATTCATTCTTTTATAGTTTATGTATATCATATGTGTTAATAACATATAATAAAGAGAAACAATTGTTTTCAAATATTGATTCGTATAGTATTATATGAACTAAAACAACAATAGGTAATAGAATTTTGATTGTCAACATAGGTGGCGTCCATTGGCACCTTCAATACTAATGACCATTTAACCATTTAACAAATAAGTATTTTACATAAATACTATAAGTAATTCGCAATGAAAAATTATTACCTCAACTGATACACATGATAAAATTTTTATACGAAGATTTACTGTATTCTTAAGCTTTCTCCTATTGTCATACAAGCTTGCCATAGGCACTTCGGCTGCTAAACAAAATCGACATCTTTTCAGGGTACTCAAAGAGTCCTTCCTCTTGTCCATCTTGACAGTTTAAAATATACACTTGACACTACACAAATTTATTTATTTTCACTACATAACCTCTTTTACTTTTGTTATTTTATAACCACACAAGCAGGGGGACATTGTAAAATCATAGAACAGATCATACAACACAAGACAACATCACCAGCCGATACTAGCGCCACTGCCAGGAGCACCCCAGCGCCATTCAAATGGTAATCCGACTATGTTAAATATGTCTTAAATATCCATGCACATGTCTTTGGGTAAATAAACTAAACTCGTGCATCAATTACTTCACTGACGTATTTTAAATTATGATAGTTCTTTCAATAACTAGGTATTTATTGTAATTCAGTTTGTCATTTTGTATGATACTAATAACGTCTGTAATTTGTTGTTAGTACTTTTCAATTTGGTTAGGCAGTACGGAAACATACTTTTATGGACGCGAACTGATGGCGCACCAAGAGGAGAAGGGTTCTCTGTTTAAATGTAAAGTTACTTATCTGCTCATCAACAGATGGCATAATATATACCTAGGAAACAAATTAATTTTGCACGACTTGCCAGATTGTTGATGATTAATGTTATAAAGTAGGTACTGAGAAAAATAAAATTCTGGCTGCTTTGTCTATTTGTCCATTTGATTGCTTACATCTTAATAGCACATTAGGTAATGTTGATGATAATTTCTATAAATCACAAGTATGAATACCTACATAATGTATTTGCATTTCGATGTTTATACGCTCTAAAGTTCAAAACTACGGAAAAGGTTTTAATATAATCATGGGCAATAGGGTGCAGAGCGAGTTGTGTATTAGCTATAGCACGGAAATATTCAAAATGACTCTACCTAGCTAACACTATTTTCCACTCTATTTGTAAAAACCCTTTTTTATAATTTGCATGAAGCTCGTCCCATTAAGCCTATTAATTAGTAGGTAGTGTCTGTTTTGTAATAAAAGTTCACGGTAAACTTTTTATTTTTCGAATTTAAATCAAAAATACCTATTAGCACATTACACTACCAAATTTAATTTAATACCTTAAAATATGCGGCATAAACGGCGCGGGAGTTATATAAACCTAACAGTGGTACCCATATTTTCCAAAAAGTAATGTGCGCATATCTACCTGAGCTTGGCTCTGTCTATAGACTTACAGTTGTAGGCCGCAGCTAAGTTAATACAATTACTATTCTAGCTATTGATCAATCATCAATAAGTATGATTTTATGCATATTTTTCTGTCACTTATCATAAAACCAATAAGTCAGTTTATTAAAAAGTGAGTAAGTCTTATCTATATCTCTATACCTATATATAGAAGATTTACAGCGATATATTGACTCATCGTGACATCTCTGGACCAGAAGACCTAGAGACATGAAATTTGGTAGGAATGTTCCTTTCGGCGAGTATAGGTCAGCTAAGAACGGATTTTAATAAATTCCATCTATAAGAGGGGCTGCGGGGGTGTTAATTATAATTGATATAGCAAAGCAACGTTTGCCGGGTCAGCTAGTAGTATATAGGTATAAGCTGCCAGACATGAAAAACTAAATCATTTGAAATTTTTGAGAATCATTGTCACTGACTTTGTCAATTGAATATTTGATTTTCATAAAAATGTTTTAATTTATCACTGCGACGCTTAGTTAATTTGAATCACCCATATATAAAAAATGTATTCAGGCGTGTTTTTGCGGGTTAGGACAAGGAGTAGCTAAAGTACAAAATCAATTGTTTGTCTGCTTACTTATAGTTTTGTAGCGAAGATAAAATATAGAAGAAAAAATCATAATTTAGCACTTTGTTTTCATAAAGAAACGAAGACACTAAGTGACCGTGTGGTTATTTCGAAATGGTTATTATTATTATAAGTCTAACCCATGCCAAGCTATGAAGCGACAGACAGTTAATTGTAGAGTATTTGATATTTAACTACATTAAATAATAATCTTATCAGTGATATTTTATAAGTAGATTATCTAATCTACTGAAATATAGTTTATTAAACGTTTTATTGAAAAAAATACCACTATGGGAATCCATCTAGTAAATAGTGTATTTTGTTTTGTATAACTATCATCACCGAATAGAGCCGAGTTGCAAAGAGTGTTGAGAGAGTGGTGTGGCTTCAAACTAAAACTAAAAATATGTAAGTGTTCATCATTCATTTATGACCGACCTCAGATAGGATTTGTTTTATTTTGACTTTGAACATTTAATGTCATGTGCATTACTAGACTGTTACCTCTACTATAATATACGACACAATAAAAATGAAGCTAATGCCAGGAACAGCACTGCCGTATTTGAATTGCAAGACATTCTCGTCCCTTATTGCCAAAACCATTATATTCCTGTTAACAGATGGCGTTCAATACAGTTAATTAATTTAAGGAGCAACCTGAAGAAGAAAAGCAGTTTTACCATCAAAGAGAATCTTTAGGTACTTAGTGACGTGGTAAAGTTATATATTTCAATAAATATGCTTCTTAAAATGTACGTAAATATACGTAAAATGTACGTAATCATTTCCGCTTCCTGCAGTTTAACTTATATTATGAAAAAATATTGAATAACTTTACCGTTTCAGTGTATCTACAAATATTAGGGTTCAGCCAGTCAAGGCTATCTGTAATGCTATTTTTCTTTTGAATTCTGAAGTGCTAAAATCTGTTTATTTATCTATTATACTGTTTAAAATGTACTGTTTAAAATATTTTAATAAGTTTAAAGATGCAACGTAAGTAAGCACGAAGAAAAAATATTGCTAATTCAGAAATAAAATCAAAATGGATATCGCTGATAGTACCACGAAGTAACAGTCAGTGTTAAATGTTTAATGTGTTCTAGTCAAGTCAAATGGAGAGACAAATATCCAATTATATTGGAAATCGGAATTCAATCGTGACTATTGTAATTGTGGCAGCTAAATGTCTTCCGACAGTATCCAGCGACAGTGCGCCCCACAGTCTCTACTGCAAATTTAGGTACATCGATTTGGGTACATCAATTACAAAAATAATATTAAGTATCAACATTATTATCGACTTAGACTTACTACAATTTCAAGAATACTTACATATACATACATTCATCCATGACAATTTACTTGAGTCAACTAATCTACATGTCCGTCTACTAGTACTTACATATACGCAAATCTACCTGCATACCTTCTAAATCTACCTAATATATTGTTTTGCGGCTCGCCGGGTGTTGAGTCTCACTCCTACCCCTCCCCACCTCCTTAATTCTGGCTGAGCCACTATGGCACGCCA
>DWQT01003882.1:0-11886 GCA_018244895.1 Myscelus amystis hages | reverse complement strand
ATTTCACCCAATATATAGACTAGCTTTTGTCCGCGGCTTCGCACGCGTTGCAATTCAGAATTTCTTAAAGGCAATAAATAAAATGTAGTATATGAATTTAGATATTCCAAGGATATCTGGAAATTTTCACGGTATAAGGTAAGGGGAATTGTTTTACTCCGAAATCAACGCGCGCGAAGCCGCGGCAAAAGCTAGTATTTTCAATAAAGTGAGTTACGTTACAATTACGACTTGAGGTTGCTATTGAATACACATGGCATTCGACATGTAGCGTGAAATTGTTTTATTGAAAGACATAAAGAAATTCTATTATTCTAAATTATGCCTAAATACTATAATACAAGTACGTGCAAACACAAACGTTACAAGAACGTATTTGTGTAATTATTATGTACAACTTAAGTGCATTGAAGGTCTCTCCCACTCACTAGTACTTTCTACATAAGAATGCGTTGGCCAAATTGTAATGTAGGTAGATACGTTGGTACCTATCCGAAATTGGAAAAGGCATAGCTATTATGTTACAGAAACAAATATATGAATGGCAATTTGCTTCTATTCTACCGTTACTGGGTAATGAATACAATGAACGTTTGTATATTTTTCTTTTTACTACTTTTCGCCTATACAAACTAGGAATCCTGATTTCTTTAGTAAGAGGCACTGTATGTTTTAAGAACACCGTTAGCATAAAGGAGGCATATTTCTAGTAAACTTCTAAATTAGAGGTTATTTCACTGTCACACTAGTATAATTACTGCTTCGCTATAATACCTAAATGAACCTAGCTCCACTAACTGTTCACTTTTGTCTATACCGTAGAAGCATTAATATCCTTGTTGTTTAGATTTGATCCCCTCACACCGTAGGTCGGATGTTATGAAACTATTTACTTTCTTACAATGTAATATTATCACTATTACATCATCACGTCAGATCCCTAAAGAGGCAGGCAGAGAGCACCGTTTAAATTATAAATCAATAATAATAAAGCAATGCTTACAAGTTTAGCAATAAAATGAACTAATAACACGATTTTAAAACCCTAAAGCCTTATTATGTGATATTGCTTATTAAATAATAAACTACTTTATACTATTCCCCTGTTTGGCTTTTATAACACGGACACATGTTTAGTAACACGTGAAATTTTTAAATCTATGAAGTAATTATGTACAGTACATTTACTTACATAAAACATTTATTTAAATGGAACATTTTATTTACATTTATTTAATTAGAATAACGATTTCAATTTCTCATTTTATCAAATATGATCTAATGTTGTTGTAAATTTACAAAGAAAATAGTCGAGGCTGTATATAGGTTGCCAGACGTCCCGATTTTGGCGGGACGTCCCAAATTTTAAATCAAAATTACGAGTATAATATGTCCCACGCGGGACAGCCTTAGTCTCGCTTTCGGGGATAACTCGAACTTAAAATATCATAAAAAAAATCTATGAATATTTTTGGTATCTGTTGTCACGTAAACGTAAAACTAAAATAAAACTGAAATAAAAAGATGAATATTTAAAAATGTCTGATGGTATACATTTTATTACTACGTCCCGCTTTCGACGGAAGAATACCGCATTTTTTACTCAAAAGTTTCAAAATCCGACTTGGCATAAGAAAAATCTGGCAACGCTGATATAGCCCCCATAGTCCCCAATTAAATTATTTCACCTCTTACCAAATAATACCTGTTTATAATGTGACTACCGACTGATGACTTTATCGAAATGCGTGATATTTTAAATATTACCCACCGTAAAGCACTATGGTTATAAATTATAATACATGTACGATTTTATAATAATAACAAGGAAAATTAGGCAAGCCGTAGTTTCGCCATGAAAAATGGTGACTTCGCATTAAGGATAATAAATCTATAATATACTAGCTGACCCAGCAAACGTTGCTATGCCAAATAATAATTATTATTTCTAGACATTTTCATCTCTACCCTTTGCTGCTTACGGAGTGAGAAGTGACACCCCAACGAAGAAGAAGCGAGATTAAAAAACAGGGGTTGGTCGTAGAAGGGTGAAAATTTGGGGTTGCGTGTATTTTTTAATGCCGAATTAAAAAACAATAAAAACAAAAAATTTCGTCTAAACAATATTAAAAAATGTTAGGGGTGGACAACCCTTATCACTTAGGGGTATGAAAAATAGACAGTAGTCGATTCTCAGACCTACTGAACATGCATATAAAATTTCATTAAAATCGGTCAAACCGCTTCGGAGGAGTAGGGTAACTAACATTCTATAATACATAACATAACACGAAAATTTTATACATATTTTATGTTACATTATAGTCTTTAACTTTTTATATAGAAATGTAATGTGTACATTAATTACAAAAAAAATAACCTGATAATATATATATATATACATCTAAGCTAATGCGAAACGAAGTAACCTTGAATATTACCTTTAAAGATTTGCACGTAACGTTTACATTCAATAATATTATCATGATTATAAATAGCTAAAGCGGACTTATTTTCTTAATTCTGACTCAATAGTCGTAGGTGTTCATTCGTCAGGCGCGGATAAAAGAGTATAGTGTCAGTTCAGGAACTTTTGGAACCTATTAAAACAAATAAAATTAACAAACTAAATGTGCCTGGAGTGTTTTTATGCAGTGAAGTGTTTACATCCATTTCAAAAATAAAACAACTAGGTACAATGTGCAAAAATGAAAATGATATTACCAAGCTCTCGGCATCTTGGTTCATCTTTTTCTACGCATGGTTCTCGTCGAGGACTTGCGCCCTGACGGCGCTACAGCAACAACCCAGGTAATTTGTGAGACCGTATCATTTCACCACTACACACCAAAAGCCACATTCCATCACTGCATCCGCGTTCAACACATGATCGCCCCTGCTGGTCCCTCTGACGTCACACGCTTTCACACACTAAACCGATGTATTGCACTAATATCACAACAACTCCCGCTGATTTTATAGCGTCTGGGCAAACGTGATACACTGTACTCTTCGTTTGGTAAATCGATTTGTTTCGCCTAATTGTGCTGAAAGACTGTTCGCGTGTGAAGAAAATACGATTGTGTGACGCAGGTAACGACTTTCGCGCACGAACTGAGTGAAGCACGTCCGCTTCGTGGCACCGCCGACGGCGCGCGCGCACCACGTAACGGCATCGAGGCCCCCGCCTCCGCCCCGTATCGTTAGACCTCCAAACCTGCCCTCTCTTACAATTTCCTGCCAAGTTGCGCTTGCAACTCGATCATAGCTAATCACTTTACACTAGTACACAACCAAACATTTCTTGTGTTTATACGAATATCGTTCATTTGTTTCCCTGTGTATTGTATTGTTTTTATTGCGATAGTAATACATTACAAGCAGCCGATAAGTTGAATGGAACAATACATTTTAAACTGAATATTGTTACTAGGTATTCAGGGTAGATACTTATTTACAAGAATCTGAATTATGAATGAGAATTAGAGATACAATTTTAATTTTGATGTAGTATTGGATAAAAAAGCCTTTGTTTTTCAAATTTCTAAACAGGTAGCTATATTTACTTATATCATTAAACTTGATGATTTTAAAACGGAATACTGTAAGTTTACATGCTTGATTGGTATTAAATTTGCGCCATCGTTAACAGACAACTTACGACCTCGAAGTCACAAATAGACAGGAACCAAACGGGAACCTAAGGAAAATAATGAATAATCGATACTTAACATGCGGTCAACATGTGTAACAAGAATATAATTTTTTTGAAGTGTGTGAAGACTGCCACTCCGCACTCTGTGTCTAGCAGTGGACCAATAGAAGGGTTAAAAAATAGCCGCATCAATAAAACTGCAGTGCATATGTTGCCGACTTTTAATTAGGACGAAATTGCTGACAAAATGTAGCCAAAATCCTAAGCTGTATTATTACATTAAAGTCTACTTTTTAATGAATATTTCTTACACCTGGCTGTAATTTCAAAAAGAGCTCTCTGTGTATTATGCAGTAAAAAAGGCGGATCTAGCACATTGAATGGGAGATTATATTGCTATTGGGTAGGTATTTGTTGTAGAAATACTCGTAATGAATTAATTTATGGATTACATTGTCTGAATCTTATCTGGTTGATTTTACACAAGCCTTCATATCTTGATATGAATAATTCTAAAAACTTTTTTTTGTCATAAATCGGTAAATCGCCCTTGAGCCTAATAGGTTGATGTTTTTTTTAAGATTCATTTATTTCTTTTTAGAACATGTAAAGAAAATGTAAATTTTAAAAATATTCTTATATTAATTCATTTATTTACCATTCCCAAAACACGTTAATTGTTCTAAGTATATGTAAATATCCACTAAAAAAATCAGTCATCAATAACAATAATTTGATATACATAAATGTTTGTCAAAGTCCATTACGTATGGAGCCACTTCATGGTCTGTAGCTGCACTTTGCATTTACCCAGAATTAATTGTTGCTCTTTCGATTGCTTACAGAAAGGAGTAAGCAATAGTTTTCGTATGTTGATTTTGCTGAATCAAAAAATCACAATGATAAAATATTACTAGGTTTCAAGGATTTTCACACAAACTGTATGGTCAAGATATGAAAATGAATATTGTACATGACGTTTTATCTTCTGGTGTATTAAATTTTTTGTTATTTTTAATATTACACCTATTGTACTTATATAAAGTTAATATAAATTGTTTCATACAAATTAGTATGTTACATGGATTGCAGTATGGTATAAAATGAAAGCATTTTATATGCAAAGCAATTATATTTAATCCATAATTGTGTAAATTTATTTACTACCTAATCTATTCACTTTATTAAACACTTATTTATTGCATAACACGTAATACTTCAGAAATAAGACAAAATTCAATTTAATGCAGAACATAAAGGACAATGATTGAGAGATATAGGTTGTGATAAATAAATGTTGTGATAAATATATACCAATCTCTATATCATTTTTCTCTTGTATGTAAATGACAAGCAATTTAAATGGAAAATACAATGTTTTCAATTATTGAATGTATCACCATCGTCACAATTCCTGTTCAATTTTCTAAAAAAATAGCTCTTTTACACATCCACTGCTAACATTAGTGGTCCAAGGTATTAAATATACCTCATTAAAGTTATTATGGTAATATATTTTATTGAGGTATTACAATATCAATTTTCTACTGTGGCATTCTTCTCTTTTGAAGTTGTTCCATTGGAGACCCCAACAGTTTGAGATTTTTTAAATACAAATGCCATATAGATAGCTGAAACAATAAAATACAAATTGATTATTAAATTATACACTTCATTTTAATGTCCCTAATATCCCTTACCAATCTTTGAAATTATTTAATTTTCTCATAATGACTATTTTATAAGAAGTAGATCTTCATTAATTAGCAAATTTATAATATCATAATCTTACAGCATCCATTCATTTGTAAGTAAAAAAAAATTACACCTAAATAAACTTGATCCATAATGCTAGTATCGGAAGGTAATATTTATACTTACTTGCAACCTCCCACTCACTCTTGGTCATTGTACCCAAGGAAATGTGTTCAGTCTTATTACTCATGGCTTCCAAGTGCTGCTTGGCATGTTCATATTCAGAATCGGCAGCTATAAGTTCTTTGCCGGGGGGAGCCGGATAACTTTCAAAACATATAATCTTACGTAACAACTGTTCATATTTAACAGAATAGTCCTTATAAAAATCTTCAAAACCTGCTTTATATACTAATTGTAAGCCATATTCTGCTGCAAGTTTAACAAATAGTTTGAAATCTACCAAAAACTCTGGACAATCGACTACACCTTCTAGGTGAAAGTCATACTTTGCACCAAACAGGGGGTACCCATTAGTAGGATCAAATAATAGTTTTATTTCAAATACCCTATTTCCAAATGTTCCATTTGGTGATTTTTGAGCCCTTGAGACAATTTCATAAGCATTGGGAATGGTTCCAAAGAAGAGACCTTCTGGTTTCAGACACTCAGATATGTTGCTGAGCATTCTCCTGGCTTGCGGCAAGCTTTCAAAACTGTAATGCAACCCAAACTGGCAGCTGACAAAGTCGAAACTGATTGATGGGTCCTTATACTTATCTTTAAGAATATCCTTAGTACAATCGGCTGCAATGAATTCAGCAGTAAAGACCCTGCCACAACGTCGACGTAAGTCTTCATAGCGCGCTTGGCACTGCTGCACTGACACTTCGGCAATGTCCGCGAATACAACATGTTCCATGTGGGCTTTCTGCCATTTGCTCAAGTCGCCACCCTTGCCGCAACAAATGTCTAACACTTTCAACGGTCTCCCATAGTACTTTTCGTGCGCTTTATCAATGAGATCTTGAATTAAAACGCTTTTTACCCAATTATTAAAGTTCCTAAGATAAAATATGGGCGAATTAAATCTCTCTCTTAACCCTTTCTCCTTTAGATGATTATAATGCGCAGCGACTACACTAGAGTGTTCATCCGTGTATGCTGTTTTCCGCTGCGGTGCAGACGCATTAGAACAGTCAATTTCAGCGTCAGACAGCTTTCGTTTTTTCAAATTGATTTGATCATGTTCTAAACCTCTATCACTGCTACTTGCTATCTCGTGTTTATTTTCCATGGTACTCATTATTGATTTTTAACTATTTGAAAATAAAGCATAACTTACTACAAAACTTCTTGCACTCGATGCATTTCATTAGTAAATGACTTCTTCGATTCCTTTCCTTTTTTCTACGTACGCCTGGCGTTGCCTAACGATATGACAAGACAAAGATGACAAAAGACAAATTGACACACAGTATATACAATTATTTGCAATGGTATTATTTTTTTAATTTGACCGACCAATCGGTACCTTATTTTTTTAGCTTATTTTGTACCTTCGCATTAATTTTGAAAATTAAAGCAATATTTCTTTTACTAATATAACGATAATAAAATTTTCAAGCAAAGTTTAATAGAAACATCCTTATAAACATATACAATAAGGTCACTTTTGTATCAATCCCGGGGTGTATAAGGCAACACATTTTACACCATTCGGAACTACGATGCGAATGCGAGCATTGAACTGTTTTATTCACCTGAAGTTGCTTACATTTCCGGACGCGCATGCGCTTTCGTCACATCTCGGCACTTAGATTTTGCGCTCGCTAGGCCGGCCTCATGTAATCTTGAACAAACGACTTTATACGTGGGCAAAATGAGTGTTGAAAATCCAGCAAGTGATAATGATTGTGACTCGGTAAGTAGTTATATGAAATCAATTTTTCAAAACTTGTCCTTTACTTTATTATTTATAAATTTTTACCGTCTGAATTAGTCCCTACACTGGTGTACGCTGCTCTCACAAAGCGAAAATTTTCTAAGTCCCAATATGGCGTCAGCTATAGTTCTCACGACAAAGTGAAGCCAAGCGTCAATGGGCTAAGTATTAGAAATTAAACATCATATTATTGAACACGTTTCATACTATATTTAAAGAATAAATGTTATTGTGTGTGTAATTTAGTGAATTTCAGTCCTTGCAAAAATAATTTTACATATTTTATTCATAGGGAAAGGTAAATGGTAATAAAAGTGAACACGTGAACGGTATTCACAACGGATACAGTAGTTCCGAAAAGCACAGAAGTAGCCATAAGTCATCCAGTAAAGACAAGCACCGCGACAAAGACCGAGACCACAAAAGCTCCAAAGATAGCAGCAGTTCAAACAGGTTAATTTTCCAGAATATTCTTACTTTTTGCCTGCATAATGCATTTGATTTTTTTTATTACCTACAACCCAACACATTGTGAAGAGGTTATGTTTCCTTTTCATGTTTCAATATTTTATTTTACATCAGCGATTAATATTACTCTCAGAATTTGTTTTTCTGGTTAAATGTAGCAATCGTCTTGAATTATTAAACATACAGTCTAAACATATGTTTTGTGACCACGATTGTACAATTATATGTTTTTTGTATCTTTACAGAGATAAAGACAAAGATAGGGACAGGCATTCAAGTAGTAAAAGTCATAGTGGATCGCACAAATCTTCCAACAAGGATAAGGAGCGTAGTGACAAGGATCACAAGGAGCGCGACAAGCACAGGGAACGATCTGACAAAGAAAAGGAACACGCAGGCAAGGATAAGGAACGCAGTGAAAAAGAGAGGGATCGATCCAATAAAGATAGAAGTGATAGAGATAAACACCGCAGTGAAAAAGATCGACACAGAGACAAGGAGAGAATTGATGAAAAACATAAGTCCAGCAGTGGCACTGAAAAAAAGTCCTCACGGGATAAAGACAGAGAACATTCATCCTCTAAGGATAAGGAACATAAATCAAAAGAGAAAGACAAGGACAGAGAACATGATAAAAACAGAAGCAAACATAGGAGTGATAAAGATAGATCCTCCAGTTCTAAAGACAAACACAGGTATTATATCATTTACCCATACATCTATCTTCTATACTTATAATAAATCTGTAGAGAGGTACATGAAATATATTTCCAAAATAACTATCAGGGGGTGATTAGGGATCAATACTGATGCCAAAAATGCAATCAATAAAATTTTTGTCTGTCTGTCTGTCTGTCTGTATAACCATTATAGAAACATGAACTACTTGACGGACTTTAATGCAACTAGGTACAATTATTTTTCTTGCTCCTGAGCTGGTTATAGTACACTTTTTATCACGTTACAATCAATAGAAGCAGAGCAGTGAAGGGAAATGTTGGGAAAACGGGAGAAGTTACTCCATTTTTTAAGCTTCCGTTGTGTGTGCAACCTTATAATTTAAATAACAAAGCGATGTTTGCCGGGTCAGCTAGTGTATAATAAAAATATGAACTTGGACTACTGCAATTATAGTTTAATTGGCCAATTTGAAAGAAAGTCATGTTAGTTAGTAATGTTAAATGTATATGATGAATATATATATGTCTGTGTATATAAATGGATGTAGACAGGTAATTATTTATTAGATGTATTTATTAGAGGTATTTATTAGATGCATTTCATACAAAGATTACAGTTCTATTGTCGTACAAGATTAGATTAATGTAAGTTTAGAATACATTTCATCTTACTAAACCATTGAAAGTGATCATACCAATCAATATATTGCAGATTTTTTTACCAAAGTAGCCAATGCTATTGTAAAAAATATTAATTATTAAGAATTTTAACTACTAATTGGTGTATATAGTAAAATATATACATAAATATCTATGGTGTTTATAATAAACCTACTGCTAACTGTTAAGAGTAAAAACTGACCAAATTTATTTCTTATGTTTTGGTGTTATATCCATAAAGTACTCCACTTCCAGTGACATTCATGCATTCGCCTTTTTCTAATTTAGGAGAGTGAGTGACGAGAACTACTTAAATGACACATTTAGTATGTGATATTTGAAACTTTTATTTTATTTTCTATGAGTAAAAGTTATTGTTAAATTTTACATATACTGAACTGTATAATATGAAATTAGGAAGGAAATAATTCAGGGAAAACATACAAAATGAATAAAGTTCAATGATAATGCAATTGGAAACAAAACAAGACTATAATGCAATGTTTGTCTGTTCATCTGTTGTCTATTGCAGTGTTCTTCCAAGCAGGGACGTTAAAGAACACTCCGTTTATACAGCCCTGAATGTGATTAAAATGCTTTCATCTAATTCATGTACTTGTTTTGTATGGGGATATCCATTTTTACATACATTTTATCTTATCTATCTCTAATTTAGATACATTCTATTTCTTTCCTTTGCTAATAATGACTAAAATAATTAAAGTAAATGTTCAATGTTCTTACATTAATATATTATGAATGTGCATCACCTCGCCCACTTGCTTGCCATGTAATCCCGTCTCAAGTCTAGAACTCTTCCAATTAATTGATTCAATTGACTGAACAACTCATCGTGTAATCAGTAAATATGTACTTAGAAATATCCTCCTGTAGCATTTGATTGTGATTTTGAGAACTTTTGTTATACTTCAATTTGTCTTAATATTTTGTTAATATTTTACTGATCTCATTTTTTTAGTAGATTCAATAGACCTTTTGAGGAAATTTGGATACAAATTTCTTGTTTCAGCTCTAGTAAAAGCTCAAGTAAAGAGAAACTTGGCAGTGGAAAAAGTGACGCTAAGATTAAGAGTGAACCAGACTATCTTAGCTCTCCCCCTGTTCAAGAGCCTATGCAGGTAGTTACAACATACATTCATATACCTATATTTTTCTACTTTGAGACTTATGTAATATTTCCGTGAAACTGTGAATTTTTTGAGACTTTAAAACTCATACCGCTGTTACATACTTCCTTTAATACATCTAACACATAATGGAACATAAATTGATCTTTTGTCATTATCATTCAGAAATGGGCTTATTGGGTGTTAGCCTGTACAGGTGTTGGTCGCTTTTAAACATTTTGTTGAAGACTTAAAGCTAACTGTTATGAAAAAAATAAAAAGCACTTCCAACCAACCACTGTAACATCCATCTGAGATGTGAACACCTCCATAAAACAACATCATAATAAAGGCTACACATTTATGTATGATTTTTGCATGATTTATGGCTTCATTGTTATTGAGAGTGACTGTTTATGGCTTTCAAGTATCCGAAATATTTCAATCATAATTTAAATTATACTATTATTACTATTATTAAAATAGATTTTAGGCCCATTGT
The DNA here is from genome assembly GCA_018244895.1 of Myscelus amystis hages. Classification (NCBI taxonomy): domain Eukaryota; kingdom Metazoa; phylum Arthropoda; class Insecta; order Lepidoptera; family Hesperiidae; genus Myscelus; species Myscelus amystis. Next base: position 1,154 of record DWQT01003882.1, on the reverse strand, counting down.
TGCTAAAATATTTAACTTATTAAAAACATGTTTTCTTTCTTGTTTTCATGATGGTTATGTTATGTTAGGTTTATGTGTTTTCTTGCAAAAAGATGAAAAAGTAATTTATGTGATAATATTAGGTAGATGAGCCAGATGTTCAGAGGGAAATAAAAGATGACAGCGATGATGGCTATGCTGGAGCGAACACTACTGTTTCATCCTGCGATTACTCCCTGTCGCAATTCAAAGACGAACCCCTGTCTGAACTGCCCCCGGAAGAAGACAGTGAAGAAGACATACCACTGGTAATCTTATACCATTTTATAATACATGTAATGTGCTCGAGGTAATTTCTCCATATAAAAACAAATTTTATTGTATCATCTATAACCTCTACTATAATTTCAGCTGGAACGCTTGGCATCAAAAAAACGCAAAGTCAGTGACAGTGAAGAAGATATGCCACTGACGCAGCGAAAGAAATCTAAGAAAAAGATAAAGAAAGGTAAGTATATGTTACATTTGTCAGATATAAAATCACCAGAGAATAGTTAATTTCATAACATATAACTTTACACACACAGAATCTGGATATGATGATGATATGGATGATGATGATGTACCAAAAAAGAAGAAAAAGAAAGCTGAAAGACCAAAACCGACCAAAATCAAACAGGAGCCTGATGATGGTGCTAGCCCTACAAAACGTAAAAAGAAGCAAGAAGATGATCAAGAAGTGTGGAAATGGTATGTAAATGAAACATGAAATAGTGATGGAACACATATCATCGACTAAATAGAAAAATGACATATTTCAAAATTTTTTGGAAAATTTGATTATTACATAAAACATAAGAATGTTGATAGAAGCCTCGTTTTATGTAATAATCTCATTTCCTAAAAAAAATGTAAATATCTAATTTTTCTATTTAGTCTATGACATGCTCTTCATCCAGGGATGTACCTTCGCTACTACACCTACTGTGAAGGAAGCAGTTGTAACATATTTCTGTGTTTCGGTTTGAAGGGTGTGTTTCCCCTTTGCATGTGTATACTAGAGCCGACCATTCAATCGTCAAGAGTGACAACACCTTTGTGTGAAACTTATTATAGAATGGATAGTAACTGCACTCAACTAGTCATCCTATTTTAGTAATTCTGCTATTAATGAG
>DWQT01003881.1:0-11887 GCA_018244895.1 Myscelus amystis hages | reverse complement strand
TTTAGGACAAATCATAGGGTTCGTGGAAGGAAAGGTCGTAAGCAAACATTTTCAGTACATGTATTGTTCAAATATCCAAAATAAACATTTTCCTTTCATACGGCAGACCAATACTAAAGTCGGGGTATAATAACACGGCCAGATTCGTCGTAACACACGAGCGCGAAATGATTCGTGTGCAGAGCACAGATGCAAAAGATGAACATTTTTACTTACGGCGTTAAAACCGCTCTCGAAACAAACAAACAAACAAACAAACAAACCAACACATCCACATCTGCGATTTTACACACACAAAACACGCTCATACTGATTCAGACCATCACCACGCCATTCACACAAAAGGGTGCGTTTTTCTTTATGTTGACGTTTCAAAACATTTTCAATGTTCAAGTTGCTAAACGTTTTCCCATATTAAAGTATACAGTTTACCAAGAAGGCTACGCGACGCCTGGAGAACTATAGGAGAGGGGGAAGACGGGTCGTGTGGGATATTTGCCCACTAAAATCGCCTCGGTGACCTTCCGCGGCGCTTTTTGAAGGAATGCGGGATCACGAAAGGGCTCGCACCGGTGGAAGTTAATACACTTAGAAATTACAGGTCTTAAAATTTACCAACTGAAGTTTATTTGAAAGACAAAAAATGTAGTTCACAGTAGACTGCTGAAAGTAAGATATAATTCGATGGTCGGCATTTCGTCGCTTCACGTTTCGCCAGGCGCCGTCTCACCGCTACGACTCGTATAAGGTCATCAGACCAATAAAATGCAAGTGTCCCATGCTGATTCCATCCACCGCCATTTACACTCATTTAAGCTTCCATAGTCTCAAGTCTTTAACATAGAATTTAACATATTCTGTTGTGCTTTTACTAATTTGATATATTATTTTATTGAAAATGAGAGTACAGGGTTTTTTTGAGATATTTTTACAATTTACAATTAAATTCATCAATAAAAAAAAAAGTAACAAAACTTTTTAACTGTTTAAACACCCACACATAGAGAGAACCCAAGTATCAATTTAACCAAAACATTGTAATTAAAAAGCAATCTGAAAAAAGGCTTGCACATATTACAATCATTTTAACATTTATATTTTAATTGCATAAAAATATGCATGCACTACCTGACATACCTACTTTGAAACACCTATGCCATAATTAAAACTTAAGCACCGGGAGAGTTTACATAGGATTAAGAAAATCATATAACTAACCCAAAGTTAGATTATATTACGAGTATGTATATGAACATAATATACAAATTAGCCTTCGTTAAGTTTGAAAATTAGGTTTTTATTACGAAAGTACAGGTAGAATAGACTGGAGTTACAGCTGCTACTAAATAGAATAATTGATAGTTTATCGGTTTACATTTCAGAATATTAATTGAGGGGTTTAAAGTTCCAATACTGGCATGCACTTCTGAATTGTTCAAAAACAAATGTGCTTATCAAAAATTTCTCCAGTTTATAAGGTAAGTTCTCAAAGAAAAAGACAAAGATGCTAGTCAAAACCTAGTTGACCGGTATTGGACGATGATAAAATTCATATTGGAATTCAATCATTGATGTATGGGTATTGGGAATTGTATGTTAAATACATTTATTTCACATTTGGCCAATGCCACATTTCAGAGCTGAACATGCCATCCGCAATCAAGTATTTCATGAAAAATATAAAGTGATCTTACACATAATGGCTGGTTAATACAACTAGTTACAATGGCAAGGCCTGCCAATCCCATGAACACAGAGCTATGCATGATGTCATGGTCGTAAAAACGTTAAGAGTTTGCATAGCTACACTATTATTGCTGATTTATATTTCACAGGCAGACAGGTGAGGTCTTGTATTACAAAATGGGTATGACTATTTGCGTGATCCATTGCCCCAGTGGCCGGTCAATCTGAAAATGAGTCATGGGTCTAATTCCCATTCTGGAAAAATATTTGTGTAACAATATTTCATATAGTATCTTTAGAATTTCATATGTCTTTTATCAGCTGTCTAATTAGCATTGCACAGATGCACATAAAAAAAATTGAATAGATCAAATTTGTTTTTTTTTTAATACAGGCCATAAAGATAAATGGATTGTAAGATAACACTAAAAAATAAAAATAGCAAATGACAAGATGTAAGTAATGGGACCAATTAGGTCACTAGGCTAGGTCAATTAATCCGACCTCTTTACACCACACAGGATAATGCTTTGAGAAAACCTAATAGAGGCTATTACACATTACTGTTACACATTATACCATTTTAATTGATTCCAAAGCGATATTAAATGTTAATTTATGTCAGTGTAATAATTTTGCTTTTCAGCTGAAGAAAAAAAGTCGGTAAATAATATAGGATTCCAAATTTAAAAGTAATTGCAAGCAAAATATAATTAGACATAAAAATTAAAAACTTCAAAAGTAATTGCAAAGTCATAAACAGATTTAATAGCAACATTGTGGTATCTCAATTTTAAGGAACTCCTTAATATGACCATATGAGTAACTAAATTATTTTTTACAAATCGAAATATTTAAATCATTTCATAATTTTTAATAGCTTCTGGCAACTACGAGTTGTATTGCTGCTTCAATGTAATTGTAGATCATTCAACCAAAAAACATTTTATGGCTCTACATGCTAAGCCATACTTTAAGGATGTTGTAACTTTTATTACATAATGATAAGATGATACCTACTAATAACAAACGGACACTTATTACGCATATATTTCGCAAAATAATTTCAACCGATCTTTGTGACGTTATAGGATTTTAGTTGCAGATGTTTCACCTCTAACGCTTGGAAAACATAATACGCCAAATAAAATAGGTCATATACTAGTCGACACCTATTTCAAATAAGTCCCAGTCCCGCCCAGTACACCCGCTATTCTGCTGCGCGAAAACTCGCTTTCCTACCGCATACAATATTTTCGATTAGGTAATCTTATTTTACGCACAGTACTCGGTACTGATAATTTATGAAAGAAAAGACGAATATTTTATAAAGTTTCAGCATATTTTCACACAAAAACAAGGTGAAAATTTCGCGAAAATGTATCGACAACTTACCTGTTTACTTCTGTTGTCGATCCCGTTCGCCTTGCCGTCCGGTACATTGCCATTATTTTCCTCATTTTTTTCACTTTTTACACCCTCCAACGCCATCTTCAAGCGCTTATTTTATTCACTGTCATGCGAGATATCTTATAAATCCTATAAAAACACTGCACATGAAATATTTAGTCACTGATTCAATACGAACAATCACTCCCATAGACAAATAGCGATCACAACAACATAGCGCGTCGCAGTACACGACGCGTTGAGCGCGAATGAAAAGAAGAGAAAACGATTGGTATTAACTAGTTGTCAAGCATGACACATGTCAGCTCTAGCAAACTGTCAAAAGGAAACAGACTAAATAAGATATTACTGAATTAAAGATCCAGATCCTTAGAAATTAAAGTTTCTTTAATATATTTATCTAAGTTTTCAACGTTATTTTATATGTGGCAGACCAATTTCTACTACGATCTTTTATAAGTCAAAAATAACATTCGAAATTTTATATATAGCAATACCAACGTTGAAAGTAATAGCGGGAAAACTTAAAAGAGGCGTTAGTGGCAATTTTAGATATTAGTAATCTATGGACATTTATGTTTCTCTGATGGCTTTTCTATAAATCCTTAAGGATTGTTAATAATGCAATATAAAACAAAATTTTTGATTATGAATTACATGAACAGTACAATGATTTCACATAGGTAATTTATTTCAAATACTAATTTTCACCTTCCTCGATCCCTACAAAAGTAAAAACGTAAACGTATGTAAAGGCGTAAATTATAATTACATTCAATTTTCATTTTGAATATATGGAATAAAATTTAATAAAAATGTTACAGCTGTTTGGAAAATCGGTAGCAGTTTTTTTTTATTTAAATAAATTAAAACAACATATGGAGGCACGAGACTAGAAAAGTGTTGGAGCTTTTACTGTATTTAAACAATAAAATATGAAGCGCTCAAGGATCACTAAAGTAAATATCAATTAGAAAATAATTAACGTACACATAGTTTTCGTTTCCATTACGCATTATATTATGTTATAAGTAATATACATACAATTATAATTGGATAGTGTACATTATATCCCGAACCTGAGATATTTACGTTATAATTACATGTAAGAAGTAATAAATAATTCATTTGAATTGGTTTATATTTATAAAGTAGGTTAATGAAACTTATGATGGACTGCGGCTAGTAGAATTTAAATATGTACATAAGTTAGATAAACTCACATTAGGACAACCACGTGGTCTGATAACGGTCATTATCAATGGGCACACTGATATGTACAGCTACGGAAAAAAGTCCAAATATATTTTTGCTTTTTACACATTTAACGTCTACTTTTATCTTCGACTTCGTTTGCATTAAATTAATTTTGTAGTGATGCAGTGAATAAAGTGAAATATTTGTATCTAAATTTAAGATTAAATTGGCATGCTTAAGGTTGCGATGAAAAGTAGATGTTAATCCACTTTTCTATCTTTGAAAATGACACATTTTTAAAATCATGAAACGGAAAATTTACCTTTATTTCTAACCAGGATCTGCGTTTCTAATTTCAACATTTCTAAATTAAAAAATAAACTTTTAAATTCCAAATTCAAATTTAGATACAATCTCGACATTCAAAAGTGGGGGCTCACAAACTAGCAAACCTTATAATCGGTGATTTTCCAAACGTGCTGAAGTAGAAAATTGATTTTTATTCCAACTTTCGTTCCTCAATTCGTGATCAGGTCTGTAATTTGGTAAAATCCTTTTATATAACACATACGAAACTTTCAGAGGTAAGATTAGCGCATTAGTTTCGTACTGAGTAACGTGAACGCCCTGAAAATTTCCCGTGCAGAAAACAAATGAACATATTCCTTTCCTTATACTGTCGTTTGTTGATAATTTTTCCCTCTCAGTACCTACATATCTGTAGGGCACCGGTCGAGCGCGGTTAGTATTGCAGTAGCTCGGAACAATAACATCGCTAATGTAGTTTACATACAAAGTGCATCTTTATTTATATCACTTTATATATTTTTTTATCTTACGTTATTAAGTGAATCGTTTTAACCGTGTTTATATTTTTATATTGATGAATAATCAGTTGTGTTTGTGAGTTTAATTTTTTTTTTGTGTATCCGGATATCTTTCCTGTGTTCTATAGTCAAGGATTCAATTGTTACGATGATTAAACGTAAGTAAAAATTATTAGCAATCATTTATAAACAAGTGAAAATAAATTTCAGTCAATAAATCCTCATAGATTTTATTTGACTCTATTGACACTCGCCTGGTCGCTTATAATTGTAGGAGACCCCATGTTAAAAAAAAGATCTATAACCATTTGAATCTAATACTGATTTAGTAGAAACTAGTCATAGAAAAATTTTACATGTCTAAATGTCTTGGTACTTTGCATCTTCGAATGCCAACATACTCGTTTATTTTATTCCTGGCAGCATCTATTAAGACCATTTTATATTTAAATTGCTGCAACGGTGCTCTGGAGAATTGAATCAAGTTTAAACTTTAAACAAGTGAATTCTTTGTTATCGGGACAGATAAATAATTTAAGAAAGCGAAAACTTTGAATTATAAACAATATCTAATCTAGATAACTGCCGTAGTTTAACTCCAATTACAGATAAAGTAGTATACATCAATTCGGTTTAAAACGCAACAACAACGCAATTAAGCGCATGAACGGTATGCAAAGCATATAGGTACATATATGTATATCTTACTAAAGGTAAATTGTTATTTAATTTGTACGGAAACTCGGAGTATAAAATTGTTTAATTCATTAATGCTGTGTCATAACCAGTCATACCGGGTAAAGAAGGAAAGCTGTCATTTCTCAGTATTATTAAAACTATAAATAAGTATATTTTAGAAACAACGAAGTTTACCACTTTTGAATACGAAATAACGCTACGTCAAACGAAATTCACGGCAATATTTTATCAGAGTAAAAAACCAATATTTGCTATTGCTACCGGGCGATAACGATGGTTGCTTTGGAATTTGAAAATCATGTTAAATTAATTCATATGTAATAAAGCATTAGATTTCTTCGTATACATAATGTTTATTATAACAAAGTTGATAAAATTACGCGTTTTTGTCCCCTCGCCGCACTAAACCTTTTCGTTAATTTGTTGCCCTGATATCAAAACTCTTCATTCATATGTATCCTTTGGAATAGTTGGTAAACTTATTGATTTTTCCTAAGCATGTATGTACCTACATCGAGAATTCAGATGCATCTAAATCCACGATCATTGTTCTCCTCAGCCGCCCAGTCTTCTCAAAGTGGTCGTGATTACTCCTTATACTCTTTGCGTCACAAATCCATTATCCGCGCTTGCTGGTACAACATTCCGTTCCCATCAGGCGCTATGTAGGCTTAATAAAACATTAAGCGTAACTGCTTGTTATCATTCGTAAATTTAGCTATGTTAGGTGTTAATGACCGTCATTTAAAACGTACTGGTTAAATAAATGTCAAACTCGAAGCCAAACAAAGTTTTATCCGCTAGGCCTGAGCAAAAGTAGGATCGTACTCTAAGCTTCTGCACGTGGTTATTATTGTTATTATTATGCAATTATATCATTCAAACCTCTCACAGGCTACAACTTGGCAATGGCAAGTAATTGTCGAATAAATTTACATCCCAGAGATTGTTTACAGTAAACACATAGGTACGTCATTTAACAAATATGCGTGCATGCATTATACATAGGTACAAGCATGCAGTATAGGTAGTATGCAACGTGCATCGATAAACAGTGTATAATAGATGTCAAGTAAGATCAAGATGCAGACGCAGGCTTTGTAATTGTATACCCACAGTTTAATATTCTTCTAGATTACCTACTTATATAATAAATTGTGGCCTTAAGTGTTTAATGATGTGACTGACTTAGTCCAGTGGTTAATAAGACAACTACTAAGGCGGGGATTTAATTATGGGTTCGATAACGGATGGAATATTTTGATGAGCACAAGTATTTTTTGCAATACGTGAAAATTCTCAAACTCTGAACACCAACTATAAAGTCGTCAGTTTTTCCGTGAAGATAATTAAGCATACATATTTTATTATGTTAGCAACATAAAAGCAGCAAAAACGACGGTACTGCCAATATTGAGAACTTTAACAGGTGTCGATTTAAATTACCCGCTCCGAAGTTCAGAAATTTTAGAAGGTTGTATCAAACAATGATGCAAATTAACTAATGATGACACATACACAAGAAATCATATGACGCGTATAAATAATTATGACATTTAAGAAGAACGCAAGGTTAAATTAATAAATCGTTACCAATTCATACAATTGACGACATATTGATCAATAGTCTAATGCTACGTGCGTTTTATGACTAAAATTTAAATATCAATTGCCATAACGGTGAAGGAAAAAATCCGGAGAAAACCTAGCATAGAACTGTTATAAAGTATACAATATTTTTTGAGTTGTGTGAAGTCTACCAACTCGCCTACTAACTAGACTACGGCCTAAATCCTTCTCACTGCGAGGGGAGACCCGGTCCAGCAGTGGACCACTAAAAGGGTGAATCAACAACATGGCCGTAAGGTATAAGTTTGATTTTTACCTTTTTCTATTGTCCTAAAAAATATCCATTTATATTATACATGTATTCCGTTTTTTAAGATGGTAACATTTTATTAAAACTACACAAGATGAGCACATTTTAAATGCAGCAAAGGCTAAATTAATACACTATTGAGATACCGTTTTTTAAATGTACTTATTTCGTTATGAATAGTTTTCATTTTCGTATTGCGTCTGAGTTCATTATCGCATCGGGCTCAATGAGATGCTGACAAGATTCCTCTGTCGTATAATGTTTTTGCTCGTCGTAAACAAAGGTTATCAACCGTTGAACTCTGTACGCCGATCAAAGTAGCAATGGCTTAATAGTACCTAAGCTCTGCTATGGTAATTTCACGGCAATTTTTTTCCGACCTCTTTATTATTTCACTTCTATACACGGGTCATAGAAATAACTAGAAATAACTTTGTAGATTACGAAGTGTAAGTCTATCTAGCCAACGTGTCTTAGAATATTATAGGTACTAGGTTGTGCAAATACAGTCATTTGCATGAATTCCACGCTGTCGGCCACAATTGCAATCAGTAAACATCAACTATATCATATGGTTATCTATTAACACTTGTTACGAAGCAAATTGTTCACAAGGCTAACACGACGACACAAATAAAACGACGCCATGTTGTAATATTGTATCTGTAACAACACATTTAATTGATCATTTCAAATTGTACTCTGGCGCACTTTTCAAAGGGCCAGTTGTTGCACGAATTTTTGTAGTTAGGTAACTAAAGTAGATTAGGTAAAAGTAGCTTATGTCTTTAACCGAAGAGGACGAGTAATGCGAAGACTAGTACAGGCGAAATTTTACTTCCAAGTCCGAGGAGACATATAATTATAAGTTCTACTAATAAAATATATTCATAGATATAAGTACAACGGTAAGAGCAATTAATATTAAAAATAGTATATATGGTAGCCTCCTAACGTAAAACTCTGTTTGGTCCATTTTATCATTTCCCTGTCGTAATTTATTCCGCGTAATTGTTGAAAGCTAGAAACAGACACATTATTATATAAACTTCTATTTAAAACCATAATCATTAAAACTAGATAGATAAAATCAAACATCATATCTACGTACACTGATTCGTTCATCAAAGTACCACTCGGCTATTCTAATTAAATTTTCGCAACTTTAATAGAATCATCAAGTATCGATACATGAAAGAAATACACGGTAATTGTGTAATACTGATAACATTGATAACTGTGAACAGCGTTCAGTCAGCTACTTCATCTCGTGGAAGAAGGACACTAACTAGAACACTTATTTTTCGACACACAGTGAGTGCTCAACGTTGTCTATTTTTAGTTTTATCTCATCTGTTCCGTCGTCGACCACACATTCAGCTTAGTACATCTTGTTTTCTATCATATAATTATGTAGCTCACGTGTTGAACAACCTTTATTAAGTGTTAAATTGAACTTTAATTGTTCTTTATCATACTGTCCTTAGGTTAATTGAAAATGCGAAATCTGTTGCATGGCAAAAATTTCCGTATATTATAGTTCAGACCATGCATGAATTGCGTTGTGTAAATATGAGAAAAAAATTGATATATTAATTCTGTTCTGAGACAACGTGGGTAGCTGCGGCATCGGTCAAATGAAGAACAAAGGCGAGGACCAGGCTGCGTTGTGCAGGCTCTTGAAATCTGGAAATGATTACGTAGATAGTGAACAATTTACCGAAATCCATATTTTGGTTTTCAAATTCTTGCATCAATATTTTTTTAGTTTATATTACTGAGCAGCAATACCTCATTTAATTTATAGATATTTAGAGAATCATTAATATGATTTGAAATTTATCTTATTCTTAATTAAATTCCTAAAACATTTTTTAGCAATATGGACTGATATGTATTCTCAAATAAATTAATACTTCAGTTCTTCAATAGATCACTTCTTTTAAATTTAAAGAATGACTAGACATACATCCTTAGGGCTACCACCCGTACTTTATAATAAAGTACTGAAAGTTACTTCAGGTAATTGTACTCTATACTTTATGGGAACAGTAAAACCAAAGAAAATACATTTTTAACAATTTCTGAACGCAACCTAACCTTAAATCTCAACAATGTCAGTGTCATAGTCATAATATTTTGTGTGTTATCAGAGTAAAGTATTACACTGTTTGTTGTGTTCGAAGCGCTTTAAGTGCAACACGAATTCGATTTAACGGGTTTATAAGATATAGTATAGTAAATCATGGACAAGAATACAACACATACACCTACCAAACGTAGATTTGTTTCACTATCGAGTGAAACAAATCAAATAGATAGCAAATATATAACACCGACAAAATGTTTAAAAATAATTACACGACAGAGCAGAATAATAAACGATTACAGAAATACAAAAGTCAGTGGGAAATCAAATATGATTGGTTAATTAATGATCCAGAAAATGAATATAATGAAAAATGCAAAGTATGTGTAGTTATATTCACAATCGCTTCAGGAGGAATAGGACAAGTAGGAAAATTTTTTTTTCTGTGTGTGTATGTGTGAAATATCCAAACTATACTATATTATGTTATAAAAGATTTGATTTTATTTACAATAAATAATTATGCAGTTTGGAGGTGACTAGAGAAACCAAGAAACGAAAAGAAACCAAGTGTTTCTGAACTTGATAAAAAAGTAACTACTTGTATACTTTAATTTAAATGAAGATTGTAAAGATGCTGTGCAATTGTTTAGTTGTGATACTGATTGAATACAAACTGCAAAATGATTTTTTAAAAAAAAAAGGAAAATAAATTGTACTTTACTGTAGTACTTTGTATTTTTTTTTCTTTCATATAATAACTGATGTACTTTAATTGCACAAAAGTTGGCAACCCTATACATAATGTGTCTTGATGCGAATGTAATAATCCTTCAGCGATGGATGGTTCTAATCTTTCATTAATATATTCCCTTATCTTTATTGTTTTGTAGAGATCTAAAGCTGATAAATCTCGTATCTCATGATAATGTATTATCTTATAATCTTTATTTCTGTAAATATTTTCAGTATCTCTAAGCGAAGCAATGAAGATCGGGTTTATCGGAGGCGGGAAGCTTGCATTTGCGCTGGCTAATGGATTTATATCTGCAGGTGAGAAACTTTTTAATGTTCTGATAATCCCAGTAAGTACATTAACCTCACAAACAGTCGTATAAATATATACTTGTAATATGCTAGATCATAATTTAATGAATTAACTTTACAATCAAGAAACTATAAAAAAGTGGTATATTTATTTGAGTATAACCGAATGCCATAGCTTTTACGAATGCTGTACTGGGAAGATTATGTTACAGTGTAAGGAAATTGCCTAGTATTAAAGTGATATTTATTTAATTTTTACAGGATGATATTTAAGTTAAATAATTTAACTGTATGTAATTGTTACAGTGGAAATTATTTTGTGTAACATATGTTGTATTTCATATACCTACATATAATGGTCTGGATATTGTAAAGTTTATGAAAGTGTAATTGGTAATTTTTTTCTAATTCAGGACTCACGAAACCTGACGAAATCACAGCAAGCTGCCACCCATCAGACATCATTAGCGCGGAAGCTTTTAAGGTATGTTATAAATTTGAAAAACTTCCTAATTTGTCAGGATAGATAGCAATTCCATAACCATTTCATTATTTGAGTATCTTTATTTGTATGTGTATTGCTCATTGGCAATATGGAATCTTTGAATTAGCGCTACAATCCTAATTATATGTTCTATAAAAAACGATTGTTTTAAAAATTTTCCATTACCCAACGTGTTTGTTTACTTAAATGATTCCCATTTTTATTCAGAATGGTCAGAATAATCAATGACATAAGATGTTCCTAAAAAATTTTGAATTAACCCTTTCATAATTCATTCCGTTCCATTGAAATTTCACTTCATCCTTTCCACATTAATGACGTCGACTGTACCCTTCTACTACTTTTATCGAATATATAGAAAAAAAATATGTATCCACTACTTCGTTAGCGTTAAGAATGCAGTGAGTCAGCAGTGCTACTGCAGGGTAAAGGTGTAATCACCGTGGTGTTCATAATACAAAAAAAAATGAGCCGTCACGGGACACCCGGCAGATGTGAAACATCATGGTCGTACAAGTAATAAACATAAAACACGGTATTACTACAGG
>DWQT01003880.1:0-11889 GCA_018244895.1 Myscelus amystis hages | reverse complement strand
AACGTGACATTAACTAAACACGTGGCGGTTGCGCTCTACAGCCAAGGAGTACGGGCTCTTCCTCGCCTCCGAGGAGGACAACAAGAAGGGCATCTGGCTCGAGGCGTCCAGGAGCCTCGACTACTACATGCTACGGAACGGTGACATCCTGGAGTATAACAAGAAAACCAGAAATCTTCGCGTTCGCATGCTCGACGGTGAGGACTGTAACCGGAAGCCGGCCGCGGCATTCGGGCTCATTTGTCTCCTTTGGACCGTGGGATGCCTCAGAAAAAGCTTCAACAATTTAACTCATGACAATGGGACAGCCGGCGACCGCGGCGCTGACCGCCGGCCTCCCCCGTGACGCCAGAGCCGCGCGCTGTGCCTCTAGTAGCGCGTCTATATTTATTCATTTCTTCTCAGGTACTGTAAAAACTTTGCTGGTGGACGACAGCCAGGTGGTCGCCAATTTGATGGTGGTAATCTGTACTAAGATCGGTATTACCAACTACGACGAGTACGGGCTGGTGAGTTGAGACAATCCTTCCCCTTATGGAAACGGTTTACTTAATGAAACTGGAAATTTAGCAAACCGTCTGCCCGACCACGATCTACCTCAACATCGAGTCACAGTTATTTGATTACACTTAAAACCTACAGAGCGTCACTTGAAACTAAGAGGTAATAGAGTGAATTTTTGCAATACATGTAACGTGTTCCGTTCGCGGCCAGGTGCGCGAAGAGCAAAAGGAGGAGAGCGACCCGTGCGAGAAGCCCAACTACGGCACCTTGACGTTGAAGAGGAGGCACCAGGAGAAGGAGCGGGACGCCAAGATGGAGCAGCTCAGGAAGAAGCTGAGGACCGACGACGAAGGTACACTGTAGTCGATTTAATTCTGACTGAAGTAAGTCAGATTAGTGTTGAATCATTAGTGATCGTATTTTAGTTACCAATGAATTATCATAACCTATTATTTCGATGATCGACTACCGATATCAATTTCGTTCGTGCGCCCGAGCGTGGGGGGCGACCGGGCCACGCCTGCATCTATTGGCGGGAGCGCATTGCAAATACAATAAGAGTGTGAGCGGTTCGGCAGTGAACTGGGTGGAGGGCTCGAAGACGCTGCGCGAGCAGGGCATCGACGGCGGCGAGACGCTGCTGCTGCGCCGCAAGCTGTTCTTCTCGGACCGCAACGTGGACTCGCGCGACCCCGTGCAGCTCAACCTGCTGTACGTGCAGGCGCGCGACGCCATCCTCGACGGCACGCACCCCGTCACGCAGGACAAAGGTCTGCCCCCGGCCCGCGCGCCCTACCTTACCGCGCGATGCCTCGATTCCGACCTCGAATTTGAGATTTCAAAACATTAGATTTCAATTTCATACTAGACCAAGTCTCCGAACTCACTAATATTGAAATAATCATTCATGATTTCTGCGGCCTGCGAGTGGGCTTAGACAATAATTTTATTTTCCATGCCCAGCGTGCGAATTTGCCGGTATCCAATGCCAGATCCAGTTCGGAGATCACAAGGAAGACAAACACGCGCCCGGATTCTTGGAGTGAGTAATCGAAAGAATAAGAAATTTATTAATGATTTTTGTGATACCTTATTTGAGGGAAAATAATTTACTATACTAAGTCACTACAGTTCATGATCGTCATTCACGTAAATATCTGTACTGGGTGGGAACCGTGACCGCAGCGGCCGGCTAAATAGTTAGGTTCATGTAGTAGGATTATGAACATAAACTTGTGGAAACATGTTTCGTTTGACACTTGACGTGTTGCAGCCTGAAAGAGTTCTTGCCAGCGTCGTACGTGAAAGTGAAGGGCATAGAGAAGAAGATATTCAAGGAGCATCGCAAACACCTCGGGCTCAGCGAGCTGGACTCCAAGGTGCTGTACACCAAGAGCGCTCGAGACCTGAAGACTTACGGAGTGGCGTTCTTTCTCGTCAAGGTGAATTCTTTGTGAAAAAAAACCCAAGAGTAAGCCAAGAATAAACGACACTTGCCGACTTACGGCCTATCGTCTTATATCGTTTCCAGGAAAAGATGAAAGGCAAAAACAAACTGGTGCCGCGTCTCCTCGGCGTGACCAAGGACTCGGTGCTACGGCTGGACGAGAAGACGAAGGAGATCCTGCAGACGTGGCCGCTGACCACCGTGCGCCGCTGGTGCGCCAGCCCCAACACCTTCACGCTCGACTTCGGGGACTACAGGTACGGGTCGGTACGGGTCGCGGCCCGGCCGCCGGCCTCTCGGTCACGTCGTTCAACGTGGCCGTAGTAATGCAAGCGAGTGTGTGTGTGCAGCGACCAGTACTACTCCGTGCAGACGACGGAGGCGGAGCAGATCCTGCAGGTCATCGCCGGCTACATCGACATCATCGTGCGGCGCCGGCGCGCGCGCGACCACCTGGGGCTGGACGGGGACGAGGCCTCCGCCATGCTCGAGGACTCCGTCGCGCCCTCCAGGCACGCCCGCCCGCCTCTCGTATCTCTCATTTGTAATAGAAAAATATGAAGTCGCCTTTCATTCTTGTATCATTCCAATTTGTCTACAGGGCGAACATTATACAACACGATACATACAAATCCGGCAAAGTGAACACGGAATCCGTGGCCAAGCCCGCCGTGCTGCGGCCCGGCGCCGAGGGTACGCGATCGTCTTATAATTATTTAAAAACAGTTTTTTTTTTCTTTTATTTATCTTAGCTTTCCATTTGTTATAAATCTGATATCTAAAGTTACCCGGATATCACATCACAGTATCTAGTGATACGGATTTCGTAATAAATCAATCGCCAAGCGGGCGAGTGCGTCCCGGTCCGGCGCACGGCCGGCTACTAGTGCACGCTCCTTCAAAGCTTCATGCGCACAAGTATATTTATGTTTAAGATGCACGTAATGTTAGCATTGTTTTGCGAGAGGCTCGCTCGGCCCTCACTGAGCGGCGCTGTGCGCAGGGGCGCGGCCGTTCGCGGTGGCGCAGGTGGAGGGCGCGCGGCGCGGCGCGCTGGCGGGCCAGGCCGTCGCGGGACACGCGCCGCCGGCCGTTAGTGACGCTTTCTTTTATTTTGTGCACGCTTCTTTCTGCCTGTATGCTCCTCGACTTTCGGATAAACAAATCAATTTTATTTAATACCTCATTCGTCAATACTGACCGCGGGTTAACTTTTAGAAGTGCTCTGTTATCTTCTTAACAACGAAACATCACTAGTTTAAACCTGTGCCAAGTCGGCAACAATACTCGTCAAATAACATCACGTACCGACCCGCGAGATATAAATAACACACTATTCTATCAAAACTACACGTGTGTATTCACCCATTGTTGATTTCCATGAACCCACCCCTCGCGCCTCTTGTACAGTCCACTTTTAAAATCAGCGGACAGCGACTGCCTGCATGACTGTGTAGTGAACAGTAAATACGTACAACGTCTTTTGTTGCACGCTCTCTCGCCGGACACTGAGCAGTCTTCGACATTGGACGTGTACGTACCTAACCGTATCGATTATATATGTATGTTTATATAAATATTCTATTCCGTTGATACACTACGTTATCGTTGCCCGTGTATCGACAAATGTTTCAATACCGACAACATTGACAACGTTCCAGTCGACTCAAGCGCAGCAAACGAAAATTACTTCGGTGCTGACGGAACCGCAGCGCGCCCTGCTGTCCACCATCACCAGCGGCAAAGAGATCATCAGGCAGACCGAGGAGGGACTCGACCGGGTGCGTGTACCTCTATAACCATACACCGTCGGCGCCCGGCACGAGGCCTCGCTACGTTGCGTCTAATTCGCGTTAACGTACATGCGAGAACGTAGCTAAATCGTGATCGTACTTATTACGTTCGGGTCGAGTGTAACGAGGAAGCGGGCGCTTGCAGGCGAGCGTGCCCGCGCTGGGGCAGGAGCCGGCGGCGGCGCGCTGGCGGCACAGCACGCTGGCCAGCAGCAAGCAGGTGGTGACGTCGCAGATCGCCGCCATGAGCGCCGCCACCGCGCAGGTCGTCACGCTCACCGCCGGTGCGTACCACGCCGCCCCCCCTCCCCGCCCCCCGCCGCCGTGCGCGCTGACCGTGCCTCGTGGGCTTGCAGGGCCGACCGAGGAGGTGGACCACACGGCCGTCGGCGCCGCCATCACCACCATCACCACCAACCTGCCCGAGATGACTAAGGGTGAGTGCGATATTATCTTCGAGTTGGTATTGGCTGAACTCGAATGTCTCAGACGTCACATATATACATATTACGGTTTATTGTGCAATATTTTGGAACAGGTGTTCAAATGATCGCCGCACTGATGGACGACACCGACAACGGCGACCGCCTGCTGGACGCCACGCGCAAGCTGTGCAGCGCCTTCAGCGACCTGCTGAAAGCAGCGGAGCCTGACACCAAGGAGGTATAGTCTTCTAATAACTATTATTCAGATTAACCAACGTGATGTTCCTCTTATTCGTTTTATGATAAGATTACTTTTGAAGAAACTCAATTCTACAGTACGGTAGCATTTTTTGGCATTTGATGTTAGCAAAAGTTTCATATATTTTTTAGATATCGAAAAGCCGTCACGAAGGAATAAATAAAGTAGGCCATCTTTCATATTCTCTGCTAAAATGTACATATATGAAGCTATTATTCATAGTTAATACTCATAATATAATTAATTCTACAAATGTGTATTCGGTCCGCAGCCGCGCCAGACGCTGCTGAACGCGGCGTCGCGCGTCGGCGAGGCCTCGGGTTGCGTGCTGCACTCCATCGGGGACGAGCCGCGCGACCGCGACGTGCAGGTAACCGGCCGCCTCGCGCGTGCGCTGCTGCACGCCGCCCGCCGCCTGCGCCGCGCGCTCGCGCCCGCCCCCGCCCCCGCCCCCGCCCCCGCACCCCCCGAGCACGGTAAGGTTGCGCGCTACGAGGACGACGGACTCTACGAGGATGTGGACACCGGCAACGACTGCGGTAAGATGTTAGACGTCATACAGGAGGAGTCCGACAGCGACTACTACAGGAGCTTGGACTACTGCAACGCCGCATGCGCCCCGGGGGAGGGACTCGCGCCCGACGACGTAAACCGACGTTCGAATGCGAAACATAGTTCTTCGACCGGGACCAGCGACATTGAAACGGTTTTAAAAACTTGCGAGGGCTACTTGGAGGGCGATCGCGGTGAAACGGACCGAGTCGGTAACGAAACGGTCCCGGGCGCTCCCCGCGGCGACCGGCTCGAGCCACATCCCAAAACCTTATCGGATAAGATTTTTAAATTCAAAAAAGACTTCGCCGGCCACGATTACGTCGACGTACACTTCGATAAGTCGAAACACCATTACGAAAACGTCAACCTCGACAGACGCACCAAGAACGAAATACTAAGGGAAAAGTTCTTCACGTCGAACGCTTGCAACGATAAGAATCATATAAACGAGAAATTCAACCGCATCAACGATAAAAAAATCGAATGCCACAGCATCAGGAACGATATCGCCGCGGCGTCCGCCGCCAACAGGAAGCCGAGCGCCGTGGGCCGGTACGCGTCCTTCGCGGAGGCCGCCGACGTCGGCTTCACGGCGAGCGAATTGAATAAGAGGAAGGACGGTTTGGAGTCGTTCATAAAGCGCACTGAGAAGTATTACACGAGCGAGGCGCGAGCGCGGAGCACCGCCGTCGCCCTCAATAACGAGACGGCGGCGCCTAAAGCCAAGACCGAAATTCGTATATTCTACAACCCGACGTTCTTAGCCGACGGCGAGGAGAGTATCAGAGGTTTTTGCGAGTTCTGCAGGCGACGATGTCCGAGAAGCGCACCGAAGTGCTGTCCCGAGTGCATCTGCCTGGAATTAGAGTTAAAGGCTACATGGAAGGAGCAGTGGTTGAACATCGTACTGATGTTGGCTCTACTTTTCGTCATCTGTGCCATATTTGTGCAGTGGTTGTTGGAGAATGTCGGATGTTTCGAGGGCAACGAGACGAGTGCTGGCGACAAATGTTCCGAGATGTTTTAATCGATCTTGAATCGAGTCCCAATACTTACGATCAGTAATGAAAGAGAGAGAGAGACAGAGAGAGAGTGAGTGAAACAATCTAATGATCAAATCGATCCACGCCAAAGTCGCCCGAGAAGCGTGGCGCGTCCGTAACTGTGTGGTAGGCTCCAAGTCCCTAGCTTTTACTGTTCGATATGAATGTGCGATTTATCAGTCAAGTAAGAAATTCGCAAGTGCAAAAATGACTCTAATCTCGTCTTATGCGTATTGTATTTGAATTTTAATTGAACGCTATAAACGGGGGCTAAAAGTTGGCGCGCAGAAGCTTTCACTATAACGTTTCCTAGCGGTTCCCTTGAAGTGTTTCCTTGAAGCGCGCGAACTCGCCCGCTCGGCCGCTGCGTGCGCGCGAGTGTCCACTATACATCTTTTACCAATGACCGTCACGCGTCGTCAATTCGGGCTTTAATCTGCTACATGATTATTGACGTTCACCACTCTCGTACGCCCGGTACGTTTCCGTAGACGATACATTTACAGGCTTCCTGCTTCTTTTTAACGATAAAAATACCCTTTGCGTATTATATTACATTACAGTAACCATAAGGGGGGCTAATAATAATATATTCTCGACTAAAACGTAGTAACGACTAAATATATTCGATTTAATATATTGAAAATCGGACTTCTCTGTCACTTATTTTGTTGTCCTTTTCCTTCTGTCTTTGATGAGATCGTTCTTGCATAATTTCAAAAAGCACAACCGTCATCAATAAGTATGTGTCGTCATCATGTCTTCTCAAATATTTTACGAGGACCGTGTTATTTGCTCTCTTCCGTTTCTTTTACGTAAAATACGAATATTGAAAGACAAATATTTAAGGAAAAAGACTGCGAAATGAAAAGTCCTATTTATGTTTAGCTTTTAAGGGGCGATACGCCGACCGTAGAACTAGTTCCGCCGCCGCATCGGACGTGCGCGCCGCGGCCGGGCCACCGACAGTATGCACATATGTATGTATATAAACACTGGAGGCTGGCAGCTAAATACGGAATTACCACATTCGTTTTATACTTGTTTTGTTTGTTTTAATTTTAATCTAGTCGTAATTTTGTTCACTTACTAAAATTGCAATGTTTGGCAGCTAGAGCATACGGTGTGATGTTAAGTTAGTTGCCGTCGCGCCGCGCGTCTCGAGTGCAGTCCGTCCGGCGACTCCACGCCGACTTATAAAGAGTTCCTTTTACATTGCCGTCCATCGTGAAGCGCGCTCATCAGTTTATTGATGCCGTTTTGTTTCTGGTCAATCGAACGTTGCCTCGTGTACGTTGCATTTTAATTGCTCGTTGGATCCTCGTTCAAGTCCACACGACACCCGATGCAGCATTTGTATCGGGCGTGTTAATGTTAGTATTGACAACCATTTACACTTTCTTATCAATCGTCCAACCGCGGGCCCTCGGCTATTCTCGCGTGGACTTCGACGAACTTCAATGGCTAACTGATTTGTTTTAATGTTATTTTAAGTTTTACTTTGTTGGTCATGGTTATACTGTAGAGTTAGCGACGTTTATATTCCTACAATTCTTTGATTGAACCCAAAGGAGTAAGTCCCGGCGGCGCGGCGGCGCGGCGGCGCGCGGGCCCTCTCGCCGCGAGTGAGTGCAGCCGTGCGAGGAGACGGCGTCGGCGTTGTGCACGGAGACTATTAATTATTGTGTGCACATTGCCAAGGTGGCCGCTCTCAGACCTTCAGCCGTCACCTGTCGTACTTCGCTCCTTCTGGTTCGATGAAAGGCATTTTTTATTTATATTATAACAAGAATTTGTACATATTTTATGTGACGGTTGCGCTAACGTGATTAATGTTGTTAGTTTCAAGGCCACTCTAGCTTTGTTACCGTCCCGCTGTGGAAGTCGATAATGTGACTATCACATTTGTCTCATTTTCATGGGGTCTAGTGCTAGGTATCCGACACGTACGCTAGATATTGGAACGCCAGCTGCGCCACATCGGAGACCTCCTGGCGGCACGCGGCGCTGCCACGGGTACATGCAAGTCGTTTTTCTTTCAATCCAACTCGTTGTATTATATCTTAATATGATGTTTTTTGTTTTTTTTTGTTGTCCAATATTAGTTAGCCTAACAACTACTTATTTGAAACTGAATGAGTTGAAACTATTTTATAATAAATATTGTCACTTTAAAAATACATCTCCGGCGTAGCGGTTACGGCATCCGAACACCGTGTCGCGCCGTTCCTACTCTATTTTTGTTAATACATTTGCTTCGATAACCGACTTGGGCTTTTATTTACCACTAACTGTCCGCAATAAGTGAATGTAGTGACAAAAATATTGGAGAACTTGACGTAAGTCGCTACTAATATTCCCCCGAGTGAAAAAACAGAAAAACAATGTAATGTTTAAACGTATCTTGCGTTTTTTATCGGTAAAAAGAAGAGAATTGTAGTAATATATGTAAACCGTATTTATTCCTGTCGGTCATTGGTATCGAAATATAAATGATATATAAAATTCATATCAAAGCCACCCACTGCTCACCGCCGACCCATCGTCCGTCCGCGGCGGTGCCAAGGTATGCGCTGGACTAAATAGGTGTATGTTTAATTGAATATTCATTAACCACAATTAATACCATTACTTTTTTGTCTATTACCCCTTTGCAAACCATATGTCGTAACACACTTCGGAGACAAGTACGATAAGGTATTATACAGATCGGTACTGAACCCATGTACCCGTAGCTACGTAAGCAACGTCTAGCGCGCGGGCCGACGGCGCTCGGCCGCCGCCCGTGGGAAGTGGCGCACGTGACCGAGTGCCGCGTGGCCGCTTCATAATCG
Source organism: Myscelus amystis hages (assembly GCA_018244895.1). Taxonomy (NCBI): domain Eukaryota; kingdom Metazoa; phylum Arthropoda; class Insecta; order Lepidoptera; family Hesperiidae; genus Myscelus; species Myscelus amystis. The sequence goes on along the minus strand of DWQT01003880.1, from coordinate 3,029 downwards.
TTTTTATAATCTATGATCAAGATGTAGCGTAAGCTTATGGTATAATATATTGTGTATTTTTTACTTCAAATGTGACTTTTCTATTGTCTACTATGAGTAAAATCCGATGTGTTGCTACAGTCGCTGGATACAGAACGGTACGCGACACTGAACCGCACTGCAGCATGTTCACGCTCCGCTCGGCCCCGAGCCGGCGGTCGCGCTACCTTTTGACGTTTTTAATCCACTGCAATGTGACGGGCTTCGATATCTATAACTCTGTCACGATATGCAGAACCGTGGTATCTATCCGAGCGAGACATTGGCAATATATCGGTGGGCCGGTCGACGATGTTATCTGTCAAAAATGTACCTCCGATTGAACGGCATCGTTTCCGCGGCAGGACGTTCTACTGTCGCTGGCCAAGGCGGTGGCGAACACCACGGCGGCGCTGGTGCTGAAAGCCAAGAACGTGGCGGCGCAGTGCAAGGACGAGCCGCAGCTGCAGAACGGCATCATCGCCGCCGCCACGCACTGCGCGCTCGCCACCAGCCAGCTCGTCGCCTGCGCCAAGGTCGGCTCGCTATTTCGACCTGTCGGGTATCGTCGTGGCCATTTGGACCGTCTTCTTGAAAAGTGGCTGATTTAAATCAGGTAGTGGCGCCGACCCTGCATAACCCTGCGTGCCGGGAACAACTGACCAGCGCCGCCCGGCAAGTGGCGCAGGCGGTCGAGAGGCTGGTGACCGCGTGCAATCAGGCTCCGCAGGCGGCTCGGCCCGGGGTGGAGCAGCTCGCGGCGGCCGCGCAGCGAGTCTCCGAGGAGCTGGAGAGGCTGCTCGCTCATTGTGACCTGGGTGAGTGCGGACGCGAGTCGTCGAGCGTGATAACTTACATTACGTTTCGTACGTTGAGACGTTCAAATGTGACCAGTAGTGTCTTTATGGATCGCACGTGTTAGCGATAAGTTACGCCACTTATATCATCTAAATCGAAAGGGCGTTATTAAATGTTTAAGATAAGCGAAGTAGAGCCTGTAAAATGTCGTATTATATGGAATATTTGTGGACACGCGCGCGGCGAGCAGAGCGGCCGGCGCGGGAGTCGGCCGTGGAGCGCTCGGTGGAGGTGGTGGTGTCGGCCAGCGAGCGCGTGGCGGACGCGGCCGACGCGCCCGAGATGGTGCGGCGCGCGCGCCTGCTGGGCCAGGCCACCGCGCGCCTCATCGCCGACATCAAGGTAGCGACCCCGCCGCGCCTCATCTATACACTTACACGAAGGTATGCGAGGGTCGGTCGGTATCACCGCGCCGGTGTCGTTTTCAACAGACGGAAGCGGAGAAGCAGCCGTCGGAGTTTCAGCGCAAGCTGTTGGCCGCCGCCAAGCTGCTGGCGGACGCCACCGCGCGCATGGTGGAGGCGGCGCGGCTGTGCGCGTCGGCGCCGCAGGTGCCCTTCCTCGACAATTAATCGCGAATGACCGAATTCTTCTCAGTTTCCGTGTCTAATGTAAATTATAGGGCTCGATTGACCTCTGTTTGTTTTTTTTTTACAAAAGACAGAAGTCATTTATTTGCACAAATATGGGCACATTAGAGGATCTTAAAAAGTTATTAGTTCAATCCATATTTTGCCTTTTACGGCGTACAAATTAGTGGTATAAGTTTATAACTCATTATAAATCATTTACTAACACTTAGTGATTATAATAAAGTTAAGTTATATTTCGGCACGATGTTTAAATACACTAAACTGTCTATTCGGTACCCAATATTGCACATTTTTATATCGAATTTTTTAATATACCGTGGGTTTACATCGGCTTTGGTGCAATGTGGACCGAGAGAAAAAAAGCCGGAGGGAAAAAAACTCTCGGCACTCTTTAGAACCGTCGTTTTTAAGTTTTTATGTAATAGGGCTAGAATCATTTTACATTTGTTATCGTCCAGGACCGCGAGAAGCAAGAGGCGTTGCGCCGGGCGGCCGAGGAGCTGCGCTACATCACGGTGGACTACGCGCAGGCCCAGGACATCGTCTCGCACGTGGCGCGCTTGCAGGTACTCCTCCTTGCACTTTATTCCATAATAACGTACCACTGTGGTTTCCACTTCAGAAGTTTTATTTCATCGTACAAGCTCATCATCATCAAGTTTTCATCGTACAAGCTCTTCGCGTAGTTGCGTTTGAATATTTATGAAGCTACGAATGCTTTTGAATTGCCGAAATGAGTACATAATTCTTGTTTTCTCTTTAAAACTACTTTGTCGACAGGAGAGTGCACGGAACGCGGCTTCGAGCGCCACCCAGCTGATCACGTCCGCGCACAACGCCACTCAGCACAACACCAACAAGTACTCGCAGGCATGTGGCTATCTTTAACAAATTCCAGTTTAATTCGATCGCGAGGTATCGACGGGCGCAATGACGGGGGCGCGATGTGATTACAGGAGAGCCTCATATCGGAGTGTCAGGTGCTCAGCGAGCAGATCCCGCGCGTGGCGGACGCGGCCCGCGCCGCCGCGCTCGCCGAGAGCGACGCGGCCGCCACGCTCGACCTCATCACCGCCTCCGAGTACTTCCTGCAGGTGAGCTCGCACCCGCCGCCCGCTCGCCCCGCCCCCGCCTGCCGCCTCCCTCGGGTCGTAACCGGAGCGTTGTTTGCTAACAGCCCAGCGGCCGCGTGGTGTCCGCGGCGCGGGGGGTGCTGCCCACCGTCAACGACGCGCAGACCGCCAAGCAGTTGGCCGACACCACGCACCAATTCACCACCAGTTGTGCCGACTTGAGGTAATGTAACAATCATTTTTTAATGCGTTTCACGTATAATAAATCAGTACTAGTACAATGATAACTCGGCGTTATTCATTCGATCGTGTCGATCAATTCGAGCAATTAATTATGACTGGTGGTAGAACCCTCTGTGGTTCGACTCCGGCGGCACCACCGCCACACCTATTTCTGCCTTATAACAGCTGTGTCAAGCGCTGCTGTGTTCTGGTTTGAAGGGTGTGGTAAGGGAGACATACTTTTTCGAGGCATTCCAGCTCAGTC
>DWQT01003879.1:0-11890 GCA_018244895.1 Myscelus amystis hages | reverse complement strand
AACGCAACGTGTTCACACAGCGGTTGATGCGACAATAAATATTGTGTCACAATAAATTTACCAATTACAGACACTCGAGTTCACACAGAGACATTCGATGTATACATTGAGTGTACGGTGTATAGTGTCGTAGTCTGAACCGGCCTTAAGGTAATTATAATTGTACACTTTAGTGGCGTAGTACACTTTAGTGATAATTATAATCTTACTCTTTAGTGACGTAGTACACTTTAGTGATAATTATAATTGTACACTTTAGTGGCCCAGGCGATGTCGTGCACTGTCCATTGTCAAAGAATATGAATCCTTGCCCGCGTCCCATGTTAGAATTATCTTCATTAATATTTATAAGCCTATTCTAATGTTTCCGAAAGAATTATACCAATGAGACCGTGCGATAATGGCTTTATGTTAATCTAGATCGATTTTGCAAGCGTAGCATTTGCATAGCATTTATTGGGTCAAATTAATTAGGATTTTTAATATTTAGTTTTATAAGTATCTAGTTTTTATTAAGTATTTATTATAATAAGGGTTTACTTAGTTTATATGTAGTATCTACTTACTTGCTATAGTAAGATGTTTCCTACGTACAAAAAAGGATATTTTTACAAATTGCTTTTTAAAATTGAAGAATTTCATTATAACCTATGGACAAAACTTGCCAATTTTTCACAAAACTGGCAGCTTCTTAATTTATACGTTCCCAATTGTCTTTTATTAGCAAAATTATAAAGTCTCATGCATCATGATAAAAATGCGTCATTTGCGCTGTCAGTTTCACTAAATTGATTACAAGTAGTACTTTATCCAAATGCTCGTTAAAATCTTGTCGCTTTTACGCTTCATTTGATAATGTTTAAAACGATTTTAAGCAATTATTTCTCATACGTATTGGTGTAATCGATTTTATTTTGAAAGTTACAAGAGTTGATTTCTTTTAAGGCTTGCGGAGATCACTGAGAACCGCTCGTAAATAAATTTAATATGACTTATTTGGACACCGAATCTAGAACTGTTACTGTGTAATTTTATTAATGGTGTAATGATGTGTACGCTTTCATACAAGTATGGTGAGATTGTATCGCGCAAAGTAATTTGTATTGTAACTTTTTACGGCAAGATCATTAATATTGTATTACACATCTCATTGAATCTGGTTATGATACTGCGTCCGAATTTCTTTTACCTTGACCGTAGCGCTTTAATATTTCTATCGCTGCGGGACGATTACCGAATCCAGGCTTGCAACTGAATCTTCCTCGACCATCTTTATAGATTTATAAAGAATAAGTTGTCAGGGCGGTAAATCTTTGAGCTCTGGTTTTACGCTATGTAAAAGGACGACCTACTAAAGGGTTTAGCTTCCTTTTTAAAGCTTTTCTGTGTCTAAACTCCGGTAGAGTCTAGGCCCTTTAAAGCGTGCAGTATGGGTACAGAAAAATATTTGGTTTATAGTATGTTTTAGGTATCTTAATTAAAATCCTTTATTTAATTCAGTCCGTTATGGTCCAGATTTGAGCAATTAACATTTGTTCTAAATTTTATCACTCTTTGTGATTAAATGTAACCGCTAACTTTCCGCGCTTCGTTTGTTATATGCAGTATAAAGGTATTCGTAATTACCTCGGCACCTCGCCGCCTTCTTTTATTTATTGCCGTACATAAAGCCCTGCTCTGCCCTAATTAAATTTGAATCCAAATCGAGTTTTAATCGAATCTGAAACTCATTATTTTCGGTGGATGACTAATGTTTCCCTTGACCTTTGCTTCATTCAATGTTGTACTTGCGTCACGTTACCAAATTACACCATTGTTTTTTACACTGATCAATACAGACGAACTTTGATATTCCAGTTTCTAGGTTGCGCTATTTTATTGGGCAACCTTTAAATCATAAGACAGCTGCATTTTTCCAATGTGCTTTTTGTAAATACCAATTTTATAGATTTTTCCTCCTTATTGCACTATTATAATCATATACATGCAGGCATCCTCTAAACGATAGCCATATAGTTAATATACAATATGCGAATACTTAAGTATCAATTATTATATTCGCGAATAAATAATTACGCTCTCACCGCGAAGAAAGTTGTTGGGTGTCCGATGAAACTCGATTAATGAGTGTGTTGAGGCTAATATTTTGTCGGTACCCACTCATATTATAATGTATTTATACTGGTTAGTTAGAACTGAGGTGTAGTTTTGATGTTCCGTAGGTTTCTAAAACGATAGAAAAGGTAGTCATTAAACAACGGAATGTATTTGTACATCCATATATTTATATATATCTATTGTTTATTGGCTTAGTAAATATCAAAATTGTATGAACGTGGTCATAATTTAACGATGAAAGTTAAATGCTGCGACAATGAAACCTTAAAACATTGAAGAAACCTACTACATACGATTTGTTGTCTCAAGTCTACGTTTACTCCATCGTTTACTATAATATATCTTATGTGTTTATTATTCATTTCCTTTTTTCTTTCTTAATCTTCTTTTAATTTGCTCATACTATCGTTTTTTCAAACGGTTTTCCTGCTGTGCTTATAGGTTTATTATTGTATTGCGTTTTTAAACTCTTCCTGTTAAATAGTACGTGTATTTTAGTGTGCTACACATTACATTATATTCTTCATTTGCAGCTAAAGGAATTCGCTGGCTGAGGCTTGCTAAGCGAAGAGCTAGTCAGATGTTATTCTTAGTTTAATTGATTGTACAAGATATCAACAGACGTATCAAGGTCGGTGATATTTCAATGTAACTGAAAGAGATCAAAAGTTGAACATGAATACAACGTTAGTTAAGGATTTCTCAATACTACTGGATGATGTAAAATGATTGATAATGCAATTTTTTTAGTAGGTATCACGATTGACATTCAGATACGAGTAAAAGCTGATTAGGCAACGTAAAACAACTTACCTAGCGCTCTGAAGCAGGTACGCGGTACCTCATGCTACGAAAGTACATGAATTGCTGTCACAAATGTCTGTCTAAGTAAATGTAAAAAAATAGATAGAGATGCGTCAGACAGAATAACATAGACAGGATTATTAAGTTGTATATTTTTATCGTATATTCGCTGAAGGACATCGGACATGAAGTAGTTATGAGATAATTGTTATTCAATACGATGTTTACAGGCTCTGTACTCTTTAATATGAAAGAATTTGTCAGTGTTTTATATAATAATAACCAAGTAAACATTGAGTGCAGCAAAGAAAAACGTTCCTTAATGCTTTTCTGAAGGAGTTTGGTGGTTTTTTGGTCTCATTTAAAGTAAATAATAATATTAAACGGATCTACAAATCAATATCAGTACGAAACGATAGGGGTCGATGAACTTTTTTATAGTGTTTCAAGTTTCTGTGATCAATTATAATAACTGGTTTTAAATTGATATGTTAACGATAGTCTATTAACACTGTTACGAAATGAAACTGTCTACAATATTTAATAATGTAATTTAGGAGGTTATTTCTGGGCAGACGTACCTACAGAACTGTTTAGTTTAATTTACGGGTGAGAGATGTTTCATTACATCCCGATGGAAGGTTAATGTCAACTGCAATTACTTGAACTGGAATCTCAGAATTATTAGTTCAAACTTTATTATTTATTATTATTAAAGAAATATTTTATAAAATATGTTGCTAGTATATAAAATGTCCATTACGATTTCCCTAACGTATAGTTTAACCTGTGATAACTTTTGTTCACACAAGCATTGATCATTCCTCTTCGGACCTTTCAATCGTCGTCTTCATCGCTATTTTGTGCAAATAGTACAATGTAACTTTCATACTTGTATACAAAATCAGTTCTCATCGATCGTGTCGGCGTTGATTCAAAACAAAGTGAAAAAAAGATGAATCGGTGTTTCGCGTGAGAGGGGCAATTTGGTCGGTATTCAAATAGTTAATGATGGACCCGTCGAAGTCGGCGTCTGAACGAATACTCATGTATACTTACATACATCATCGATTGAAAGAATTTTGAGATCATGCAATACGTTTTGATATTAGTTTAACAAAACGTATTGTCCTTTTTGTGGTTTCTTTAAAACAACAACTACTTCAAATGTAATACTAAAATCTTTTAATTATCTAATGTTAATATCTTATTTTAATCAATTTTATATTTTATTAAGATAAAAACAGACGAATAATAAGTTCGAAAATCAAATAACGTGAACACAGCTACGTAACTTCATTATCATTTTTGTTTCCTTTATAAATTTCGCTTACTGCAAATGAGAAAATTGAACGCCAATACTGATACTAAATTCGGACGAAATTTAACTGACATCCATTGACAACATGGCATCCATTATTTTATACCGACGTCTATACAAATACTTAAGAGTGATAACTGTACGCAGTTAGTAGGTATTATAAAACATTGTCAATGTATAAGCCATAGAAACGGTACGATTAATGAGCGCAACTAAATCCTGTTATAACCTTAATCTTACATAAACAGAGGTATAAATTTAACATCCTAACGGGTCCATTAAAGTTCATATGAAGAAAATCGCATACGCACGTTAAGGTCGCCTCACACGCATTCGTTTAAATCGCAACATCCACAAGGCAATTGTATTGTGTTATATAACTTTGAGTAAAAGCTCAAAGTTACATATTTGTACAATGCTTTTAACTAAAAAAGTAACTCTTAAAAAAACACCAAATATTAGAAAAAGGATCTACATATCTTTGAAATATTATTGATAACCAAATCAGTATTTGAATTATCTAAATATTATTTAATATGGATAAGAAATAGCAGGGAACTGTATAGCAGGGTATATATAAATTTAACTTAAATGATGGTTACGTTTCGATCTCGTGCAACATATGCGTTGATGTGTGTATCGTCCTTTGGCAATTAGAGTTGAGCGCTAGTTCAATTCCTCGTTGGAGCAAGAGGCGGGAGTTAGGCACTATTCGTAATAGAAGAGCCGACTGGTCTCTACGTTATTATCCATTCAGAGCCGACAGATTGCAAGATATGGCCTTTTTAATAATATATCTACAAGCCAGCGAGGCAGTCCCGTATTCTGTCCGTAATTTTATAATTACGTTTAATTTACGTTAGAAAATACATGTCCAATTAAATTGTAAGCATCTCTAACATTCGCCGATTGCCTTGTTATCCCTTTTAATGACAACTGTACGGGTCCGAGTTTTGTCTCATTTTCTGCGATTATTTCTTTGTTTTTGTGTATTATATGATAATTATTCTTCGTGTGTGGTATTGCTGAGAAATTAAAAGTATCGATTATTTATAATTTGGTTTTTTCGTTACCAACACTCATTCGTTATTGTTAATATAATTCATTCTGTGTTATTTCGTTAACGTCATGATAATATTATTATTAGGTTTCGATGTAAAAGCGATGCAAATTTACCGACGAACTGAAAGTTCTGATTTTAAATATTAGAGTACAATTATTAATTATTATCCCACGCAATATATTAGTCTAATTAACTAATTAACTAATGTAACTACATATAATCTGATAACGTCGAGTGCCCACCTGTTCTGTCTAGCACCACGCCTACTTGTAAGCGTGCCGGCAATATGTTCCGTGATGCACACTATTTTGCACTAAGCTCATCCCTTTGTGCCGCGGCGTGCCGTAGCAATGTGGGCGCTTTTGTTTCCAATCCTGACCAGGATGTATTAATAATAAGGCAAAGATATATTAAAAGCTGTTATGTTCACCGCCGTATTATTTACATTGGAACATAAATTAATTTCACCACATAATTTTGGTAACAATATTAATTTGTTACCGCATGTGCAACATGCAACGATAATAATTTCACTGCTTAGTTAAAATGCGATGGACTGCCGTTAGATTAAACTAAAAATCAATTTTACGTAAAACTGAAGTGCAAATTTGTCTAGTGAATAATAAATATACCGTGCACAGTGAACATTCATTTCTCAGCTGCAGCGTGGCAATTTCGCCGCGACTGACCGATTGGAACGTGTTACGAAGGAAACCCTTGTAATGCTATTCCACCTTCTGTTCGCTCGTTACTGGATATTGCGTGTTTCGCTTGCATTAGATTATCTCCGTGCTGAGGTAATTTGCAAATGTTGCTGCCTTTTTGCTAGCCGGTGAGCAAATTTTACCGCCTCTGCACCTCTGATTCATCATTAGCGTGCGCTTACGATATCAGGAGTAATTCCTTTTTTGTTTTTAGGGAATAATTTTGATTCTATCGATCAGCCTTAGCGGTCTGCGATTACGCATAGGCTTCTAATAGGTGGTTCTCTATCCGATTCTAAATCTCCTGAATCTAGCAATTATTAGCTTTTTACATATTTATCAAATCACTTAATCTTCAGTGCCATGTGAATTCAATCAATCAGTAGGCTTTGCTCTTTGTTGCTTCGGAACTGTTTAACGAGTTTTATGCGAGAAAGCCCATATGTTCAACTATGATCTAAGGTTAGATATACAATAATTTACCTAATAGATCTAATAATATTTCTTCTTCGTAATAATAGAAAAACATTGAATAGTTTGTGTTTTCGTTTCGCATGTGTGTATGTCCAATAACAGAAGTATGTAAATCTTTGCTTACTTTGTTCATTTGAAATTGATAAATCACAAAGTAAAAAAACGTTGAAAAAAAGGCAAATAGGTCTGGACTCGGTTAGCTATCTCACGCCCACAGTTGTCGGGCGGGAATAAAATACGATCATAACCGGGCATAAATCTCGTATGGTATCTACCGATAGTTTGCAGATAGTGATTATTAGTTCAGCTATTTACCGCGGCGATCGATCTGCGTCAGGACACACTTAAATGGGTGCCGGGATCAATTTCCTTACTTTCTGATACTATTTTATAAAACGCCGTAAACATGTCCGGTTTTTAATACCGCTAATTAAATTTATATATTTACCAATAACTTACAATGTATCAATAGTGCATTTGGTACAAAGGTGAAGTTACCGGGTTGTAATGGAACTGTGCAATTTGAAAACGAAACACCGGTTTTCTGTTCGGTTTAGGACTAAATGATTAAGTTACTTGTCCAAGCCAAGCGATTTCATGGTTGTTTCTTTTCGTATACTTTGTAGCGTGGCAAGGGACCCACGAATAAAAGTAGAAAAGGCGTCAGTCAAATTATATATACGAACTAACTCTGTGACATACAAAGACAGAGTAGGTTTACATATATATGATCTTGGTAGTCACTAGCTATGAAAGTAAAATATTGTAAATTTTATTTAACTCCAAAAAGTAAAAACAGATGACCTATTTGATGGGAGGTGCGTATATTTCATTGCTTTTTTTTCCATTCCATGACGTCACTTATATAACGGCTGATTTTCAGAGTTTCGATTGCGGTGCTGTTAAAGATTTAATCTGCGCAATAAATCCTTATAACTCAATATCAATAATTGCTTCAACTATTCTTTGCCGTTCGTGTTCTTCCGAGTCATGCTCTTTGATTATTTTGCACAGGTAAATATCATAATCAGATAATGGCACTTTTGATAATCTGAATAACTATGATTAAAAAAGATTTGCCCATAGCTCTATCATTTAAAATATTACATCAGTTAAAATAGTACATCTACTTCTTTTAGAATAGAAAATATAAAGCTCAGTGACAACAGTATACGTACATATATTGTATTTAAAATTGTTTTTAAAATAGCATGTCTGAAACAAATTCGTACATTAAGATATTAATTGTTTTTCTAAGCTTTGAAACGTTACAAAAATCACTTCGGCCTTTAAACAATTTGTCCAATGTTTTGTGCATGTCTCAGTTTCTGGTCACACATACATATAAATAGTTGCTGCCAAGCGGCTGCCTCACCGAAACAATACGTGTGTATTGTGTGTATTTCACGAAACAATACTACTACTGTATTGTAGTGCGCGGGAGGGCGCGGCGTCTTGTGGAAATTGTCCCGGCACGCTTTCCTTTGATGTCGCGTGACACTTCCACTTGTCTGCCTACAACAAGTATTGAACATAATATAATTTTATTACCCTTCTTAATTTCATTGCTATCAAGGTGTCATTTTATCTAACTAGTTTTTCACTTTCTCCATTACTTCTAAACTGTATGAACAAAATTAATTGGTAGGCGGCTTAACGGATTTTAATATAATATGAGGCGTCGTTAGATAAGACTTGGTACTAGATGCATTGCAATTTCAAAAATCATAAACCGATTTTCAAGTCAGCTTTAAAAACCAAGATGGCGTTTAAATCAATAAGGTTTTTGATGTCTATGTCGTCAGTTGATCTAATATTCGCGTTTCATAATTATTATTATAAGAATTTGCTAATGAATTAATATTATTTCTGATTTTGATTGATGTAATTAGATAACAATATAACTTGAAGTGAAACGGAATCTATAGGACGTTGTTTGCTAATGAAATATTTCCGGCTAATTAATTTTATTCTATTTGATTAATGCTAATCTTTGATATATCTCATGGAGTAAAGTATATAACTGACCACCGGAGGTCTTTAATTACGATAAAATTATGATAAATGTAGTTTTAATTTCTCTCTTCAACACAAACCTGTATTGCTCGTAGTTCGCGATAGGTTTCAACTTTGCATTTACTTACACGTGTTGATAGGAATTTTATAAAAATATTTGAACCATGTATAACTATTTGTAACTCAGATTCTGTCTGATAGGTGTATACAGAATTGCGTGAGTATAGTTGAAAAATGACCAAATAAAGGTTGTTATGAATTTTTGTACATAATCGTATGTGATTAAATATTAGATAAAAAGTTATTTTCAATTTTGTATTGACTCCAAAGCTCTAAGTGTCCCACAAACCTGGATTAAAATAATTTAGCATCTTATTTTTATATAACGTAATAGTATCATAATTAGCAGGTGTATTACTCGCTTTGTGTACTTACAGTTGAAAGGACTTCTATGAAATTCCTTGCAAGTCAATGCCCTTAGCAAGATTAGATAAAAATTTCGAACACCGTAGCAGAGATAGGCAGCGAGAGAATAGTTTACTTATAATTCAATTGAAACTTTAATTACTTTAAATTATTTTGTAATTAATTAACTATTTGGTGCGGTGTGATAATATGGTTTTAATTAGTGATTTGCAAAGTACCTTAATAATGATTATTTAATTGTTTTTGTAGGAAAATGTTCTGTTCCATACAACCCTTAGCATTGCAATAAATCACGCTTTATATACAATATTCGTTACTTATACTTATGCTTATTCGGGATAACATTCTCATGAAAGATAGCCAACTTTTAAAATGTAAATGAACGATAAGGCAATTTTATATGTAATATGATTGAATCAGCAGTAAATTGGAAGTAATAAAATTCATTACAATGAAATTTGATAAATAACAGTTGGTAATAATTGTATCAAACGTTAATAAGAAACTATCGCATATCAATGTTGCTATTACTGCGTACCTACAAAGTGTCTCTTCCGTTCTACTCTTTAACTTTTTTTGTTATAGCTGTACTTTACCGTGGGAGTATGGAAGCTGGCTATGATTCTTCGTAATTACAGTTTTTACATCTGAACGGTAAATCGCACATCGATTTGCGACTTTAAGCCAATAGATATAAGAACTTCCGACGACGTTTCGTGAGATGAAGATTACACGATTACAATGCAAGTCGCAATTTTAGTTTTTCTGCGTCTAATTTCAACGGATTTATTAACGTTTAATTATATCTACGCAGTCTGTATTTTTAATGTTTCTAAACATTTCTGTTCCATGACTGATTGTGGAACACAAAAAAAAATTTTAATTGTTTCGTGTTTTAAGGAAAAATAACGTTGCTTCCTTCAATTTCATTAAGTAGTGTAGTAAGAAAGTTCAAACAGAATGTTTGTATAGAAATATTAAATAAAAGTCTGTTTTGTACTTAGTGTAGATCAAAACATGCGCAATGTTACACGGTGCATCGGCCGCCGTGGTTTCTCGGTAAAACTCTTTCGCCGGCCGCGATAAATTCACAGGCTTTAATTATAAAATTGTCTCTGTAAAAAACGTTAAAAGTATAAAAAAAATTGCCGCACTCGCAAAAAAGCGAGACGCGTAGGCTTGCACCTGCCAATGGGCTGTCCAGATACGCCGTTTATATTTAGAAACCACTTTATTTAACTCACCGCCAAGCTTAAAGCTCCCGATAAAAAGTTCAACTTAGTGCACTTGTGGTGCATCGTTTATTAAGAACCATTTACTTTTCTCCATGATTGTATCAATCGACCGCATGCACGGCGTCTGCGCTGGACCACATATTAAAAAAAAAGGAGTACAAGAATGAAAAAGCGCGCTCATCGCTCATGCTAAAAATAGTGCTTGAATTTGAGATATTCAACTACGCGTGTGCATACATAACTAAAGGAAAAAACATTGTATTTTACAATCAGAATTTCGTGCTAATTGGCAGAGAGTAGCAAATTTAAACACCGCCGCGTGCATGTATACAGACCATTCATGTTTATGTCTGGCTTGTACTAGAGATGAGGATAAAAAATGGCCATTTTTTGTTTTAAGATTCCTTAGCGTACGTTATCAGGAACTTTAGGTTAACAGAAGAGATAGTACTGGGTGTCTCGGGAAGAGCTTCAGTTCTCCGGCGGCCGGCGAGCAGTGCGCGCGCTTTTACACCCGTTGAACTCTTTTATAAGAAGTATATGGAGTGCTCGGACATTATCAATATAACGCATTATTTACAACATTAATATTGTTCTGCTAATTACATAATTTCTATGATAGTTTAATATGTGAGTAGTGATCGTTTTAGTGGTTTCCGGTTTTTGATTGTGTGATGACATTTAAGGCTTTTTTTGATATAAAGTTCAAGGAAGAATTGGATGGGTGAGTTAATTATCTTAATGTAGTTTATAAGTTCAAAAATTGTTGAAAATTGCCAAATAATCCATTCTGAACATGAAATTCAAATTACAAAGAGATACTTTGTTAAGCAAATTTTTTTAAAGCCTTTTAATGTTTTCATTTTACAAAACTTTGGTTTTATAATCATTATATATTAACACTTTCGCATTGAAAAGAAATCTCCGATAATATTTCATTAATAATGATATTGCCACAGAATAAATGTTATTATAATATGAAGTTGTAGGATAACTAGAAACATGTTGATTGTAATTTGGCATTGATTGGCTGGGATGAAGCCATGGCTAGTATTGAAACGAGTATAATATTAGTATGCGCGCCAGGTAGATGACCGGATGTCAAGTGTAGCCATCCTATCTTTTGCAAATTTTTCATTACCTGTTTCTAAGAAACGCCTGGGACAGGGATTACATGTAAGAAAATAACTTTGATGTCAGAAATAAGTATTCGTTGTTGACAATTCCAATTGAAGCTGCTATACATACATATATGTATGTGCATAACCATCATGCCAAGTCCCTAACGGGGTAGGCAGACAGCTTACTAGCTATCATATATTATAGCTATCTCATACTGAGATACCATTGTTTATAATAATTGGTTTCTGAATATAGTGTATGCAATGATGGCATATGAATGCTGATTAAAAATAAAAACTGGTTGAAAAATATTAAATAGTAAATATTTAAAAAGTAACAGCACGAAATTGTGTTACATCAAATTTTTTTGAAGATCATATTTTGGGGACAAGTATTGGAAGCAGTACCAACGAGAGATTATGTATGTTGAGGCTTACCTGACTTACCTCAGATTAGATGCACAAATCCCCTTGAAGACTAGGTTGTAAAGGTCCTGTTTTATGGCGTCTGCCAACCTTCAAACCGGAACGAAACAATGTAAGCGCTTTGAATGTGCTGTAGAAACAGATGTCATAGTAATATTATCACAGACGAAGCCTGGATTTTT
>DWQT01003878.1:0-11893 GCA_018244895.1 Myscelus amystis hages | reverse complement strand
CTCTCTACCGAATATGTCTATATATATATATATATATATATATATATATACGGTGCGGTTGTAGCGTTGAGTCGCTTGTGAACAAACCGATAAGCATATTTATTATATATATGAATAGCATATGATCTTCCCAATCCCACTGCTGGGCTAACAGCCGCACCGATGTTAACCTGCCAAGCTTTTTACCTGGGCCAAGTTAAATTTAAAATAAAACAAGACATAATTAGCATACTCTTGAAAACTATAAATCTTCACTGATTTATTAATTCCTCTATATATAAATGTGAATGAATGATCAATATTTTTTAAACTTATTATATTTTATTATTATATTTATTATCATACAAAGCATGTTCTGTGCTCATCGAAATAAATAGCATTTAAATGATGTATTTAGCGCGACAATTGCTAGACCCACTGATGTGGTGAACGAATGATTTGGGTTGCCATTCGTTCGTGTCACTGTCATTATACACCACATTCGATTTTACACCTTCAATACAGTGTATTAGGGTGTTTTTTACAATACACCGTCCATCAGATGTGATGACTTTGAAAAAACTGATATATTTGATTTCGAAATTCGATTGTACACCGCATAGCATTTTTAAGGTCGTAAGTTTTTGAAAAAGTTTTATCAAAAGCATTGGGTAGATTTTCAGACTATTTTGTTCAAACATACAAAGTTTATATTAGGTATGGAACCGATGGATTGGGGTGTTAGAGTTTTGAAAGTAACTCGAATTCAAATTGTTTTATTCATGACTAGCTTTTGGCCGCGGTTTCGCGCGCGTTAATTCGGAGTAAAACAATTCCCCTTTCCTTATACCGTGAAAATTTCCTACTGTCCTTGGAATATCTAAATTCTGAATTGCAACGCGTGCGAAGCCGCGGACAAAAGCTAGTTATACATGTAAACCTTCCTCTTGAATTACTATATCTATTTTAAAAAGCCGCATCAAAATCGGTTGCGTAGTTTTAAAAATCTACGCATACATAGGGACAGGAAGCGGAAGCGATTTTGTTTAATGCTATGTAAAGAAGATACTATATTTGTTATAATTGAAAGAGTAACATTTTTGAAAGTTGAGAGCGCAAAATTATGTTCCTATATAATGATTGTTGTTGAATAAAACAAATATATTCCTAATAAATAGCGTATATATATATGTATTATGTGTCTGAGTAACTATAATATATTTAAATTAACGTGATAATTGTCATTTTAATTCATGCAATGACGAATATTCCTGTACACGTGGTTTATATAAAGAAAATATTAATTTTGTGTGGTTTATATAAATATTGTACTTTTAACATAATATATGTACAGGTATAGCATTTTGCTCGAATATATTGTAATAGAGAAATAATTTATAATAATGTTACAATCGCGTTGCAATTAAGGAAGTTTTTCTCATATTTCTATGATAATAATAAATATAATAATCCTATTATTCTTTCAGAACTTATGTTTAAAAAATTTTTACAAAACCATCTTAATATTATAATACAAATCTAAATTCTAACCATAGACAAAATAATGGCATTGGCAACATTTTTGACTTAAGCGCCATTTTTTACGTCAACGGATTTTGACAATTTCAAAATATCCACCTGACATTTAGTTTCGCGCGCTTGTCAAAATTCGAATAGAGTAAAAAATACAATTTGATTAAATTACATTAATTTATACACTATTAGCTTATAGGCAAATTAAGTTAATCTATAAATCTTTAACCATTTCAAAAGTCAGGTGTCGGAAAGGTTTAAAAATAGTAATCGAGAGCCTTAACTATCTGTGAAAATTATGTGAATATAAATTTGGTATTTCTACCATAGCAATAAATAATTGCTACAAAAGTCATAATGTTGCTATAATAAATAAAATAAATTAATAAATAACATCTCACAAGTGCCTTACTGTTAGATGTGTAAGAAAAAAAACTGAAATATTTATAAAACATATTTTTGCATTTTGTTATAAATATCTCCACTATCTAATAACAACTTTATTGCTATTACTATAGATAGCAAAATATTTTGCTATATAACCATATTTTAATGTTCTACTCTAAATAATTATTCTTGTCGTATATCGTCTCAATTTAATGTTTCCAGCATTTTTTAAAATATTTATTCAATATTAATAACATTTTATTATCGATAATTGTAAACTATACTTTATCCATATAGTCTGAGAGTGCAAAATTAATTGTAATTTAGCAATTTCGTTATAATTAATGATACTGATAATTTTCCTATTTTTAAATAACTCCATATATTTAACGACCAATATAGTGTCCCGAAGTCAAACTGGACGAATTTGTAGGAAATTTATTAAAATAAGTCTATTTAAATAGTAGTTATATAAAGCAATCTTAGTTTCAGTCATTGTAAAGTAATATTATTTAAATGGAAATTTTACTAAAGCAAAATCAATTAAATATTTGGTTGTTATAAGCACAAGTGTACAGTTTTACAGATAGGGCGCTCGGTAGTGTGAGGGCCAGGTTTCTTTCCATAAGTTAAAATAATATTTTTTTAATAGTGTTGTAAACGGTGATTTTAAGAAAACTTTGAGTTTGATCAAATTGATGTCTGCATAAATACGATCCAGATTTGATTTTTGTTTTTTGGAAAATTCGATGAATCCAGGTATGTTTGCACACAAGAACGCATTTTACTATAATCTGTATGTAAATAGTTGTAATAAGTTTAATGTAGTGTAAATATTGGTGAGGTATGTGTTGTTGTTAAATAAAATGTTTTAGAAATGTTTTTGGTTTATTTTTTTTTTCATATTATCATTTCTTCTGATCACTTGCTACGTAAGATATATCTCAAACAGTAACTCACTAATAAAATTAATGAAATTGTATTCAAATGAATTTAAATCATAAGCAAAGACTTTGTTTATTGACAAAAAAAATTTAGACCAACCTAAATTCAAATGTCAAATATAAGAATAATTCATATATATTCCCTTTTTAATCTTTAGTAAGGGTGTTATTAGTTGCCCAAACTGGGAACACAGCGATGTCCGTCCAAATAACCTTCGCCCACACAGCCACCGTGCACCACACCACCAGCACGGAAAATACCGTGGGGCCTATACCTGCGTAGATCTGAAAACCAAAATATACATATCTTCTTATCAAACAAAGTATTACACTTTTCGTAAGTAATAATAATAGTACATAAATAATAATTAGTAAATAATTATTATAATTATAAGTCGATTTCTCAAATTTTTAAACAGCAAAAGGCAAAATATGGATTTAATATTTCTGTACTAAATTAAATAATTTCTGTGTCTTTGTCATTCGTTACAATAAATTATAATTTTGCAGTCAGATATATTTATAATAGAATTTCTTTGCACTATGTGCACGGTAGTGCGCGGGCCAAGTCCATTTTTATGTATTATATGTTTACCATTCGTCGATGAGATATGTTGAAATAGGACGACACCATGGCATTGGCTGGCGTCCCGACGATCGTGTGGAAGGGCAGCGAGCTCGCCAGGGTCGCAGCCAGCATCAGGGAATGAGGGTTTACGTGCGACGACAGACTCTAGTCATGAATGTTTAGGTTTCGTTAGAATTTACTACAGTCAAATCAATTATAGATGTACCAGGACCTATTTTAAGGGTCCACTATGGGATAGGGATAAGGCGTAGTGGTAAACTCTTTATGGCACTGTCCTGGATCGCTTATCTGAGTTCCTCATAGGACAATGATAGCTTTTAATCATATTTAAATAAAGCGTTACTTTGCAATAATGTATGTTATCAAATTAAGCTGGTTATTTTGTAACTATCTATGAATAACAGAATTATACAGCATATCCTTATGCTGTAAGAACCACCCTTCGCCCAAACGACCTGCCCTCAGAGTTGCAAAGGTTTCAGTAATAAATTATACGTTTCAATAGAAGTATCTTTGATTCATACTCCAAGCTTATATTATACGAATATTACCACTCTGACGATGTGGTGCAGCATACATTTAGCTACGCAGCTGTTGCCCGCGAACTCGGTGAGGATCTTGCAGAATAATACCACGACCAGAACGAGGCTGGTCGCCGGCCAGCCCTCGAAATTGCGCAGAAACATCTCGAACTCATCCGTCATTTTCGATCCTCTTAACGCTTCGAATAAAGCGCAACTGCTGCCTATTATAAAGAGGTTATTATGTATTTTCAACTTGTAAGTGATTTTAATAATAACACGCCATATTTCTATTGCATTTATTATTTTTCAATGACATATTGAATTTATTAGCATTGTTAATTCTGTATATAACAACTCTTTGAAATCATGTTTACTGGTTATTAAAAACAGTTACACGTTAAATTTAGATATCACTTGTTTGTTTTTTGAGTATTATTATTTAATTTGAATATACCTGTCACCATAAGTACACCCCAATGTATCTCCTCCGTCACTGACTTCCAACTCAGACACGGTTTGCTGGCAGATGAACGTTGTAAGTTCTGAGCTAACGCGACAAAATAAAGAAATCAATTTGAATACTAATAATAATGGATTCCAAATTAAACATCCAAATGCCTACGTTATGGTAAGATATGCTGCGTTTTTTTTAAATATATGTAAATGCAGAGTGGACCAAATCTAACCTGTCCAAACACTGCACCTTTACACCTATCAAATTCATATCAAGTGCGCAACAGAGATGAAACTCACCAGTCCCTTTCCTACACAACTTCAAGAAGTCCAATTTGATTGGAAATATAAACAGTATCAGCACGCATGCAACTGTCGGCGAAAAAACTGTGGTGGAACTGAAAGGAGACCTTAGTTCACGACTTTATAAGAAAGAAACAGAGTAAAAGATTTATTCGTAATGATCATCACATAAATTACACAATGGAAGTAATGTTCATTATAATTTATATAGCAAAGCAACGTTTGCCGGGTCAGCTGGTATATGTATAATATATATTTGAGCTGTATATACCTGTATACACATGTAACAGTAACTGATTATGTTTCTCCCTATATAAGAATCATCATTTGCGGCATCACGTACTGGCTGGTAAGTGAGGGGTCTCCCAAAATCAGCGTATAAAAAGAGTGACTGATGTAGAAGAAGCATATCAGCTCTGGGATTCTAGTGAGGATACATGCTCTAGCTACCCCATTAGGTAAATGGCGTTATAGGGTAATAGCGATGATGGAAACGCCAGGAAGTCTCTGAGAATGCAACAGTCAAGATTGACTTATCGACACGTGCTATTAAAAATAGTCGATTTCAAATTCCACACGAAAATAAATGTCTATGTAACTTACGAGTATCATTAGGATGTGTTATATCTATTTACTAAGAATAAAGTACCTGCCATAATTTGACGTGTACAATGCAGTAATTTGCATTAAAACCCACAGCACCGCAGTGCAACATACTATCTGAAAAGGGAAATTACTTTGAATAGGTCGCGCCTCAGGCCTTGACCAAAGGTCTCGACTACGAACGGCAACAATATGTAGCTTCAAAAGCAGCCGGCCTTCATAAAGGCAGTACGGAGAATCTTTATTTAGTAAACAATAAATTTTATATTTAACAGTTATTTATGGCTGTTTGGCTGTCATTACTACTGCCTGTTAAAAAAAAAGCAATGTGTCAAATCTTTCAGATGACAATGCGCGTATTTTTATTCAGTTTTTTTCTAATATGGCGTAAGACATTTTATTTACCACTTCATTAATGTTTATTTTTCCTAGCATGTCGTATTGAAGTGTCAGTAATGCTTTGACATACTGTTTCTCCTCCTCTGTTGAACCTGATTGTAGAGCAGAATAGCTGTGGATTCTGAAAAATAATGCTGTATTATTATAGCATTTTTATTACTAGCATTTAAAGAATACAAAATTGTTCAAAGAAGCTTTATAGTTATGTATTATTAACTTCAAAGATTTTTTTTGCAATATCTTCAAGTTTAATTGTATGGGGCTCGGCAGTGTGAGCGCCAAGTGCCTAGTAAGAATAGTATTTATTTTCAAAAACATTTCCATTCGTTTATCTGTTGCCTATATTAAAAACTTTACTTATTAATTTCCGTTATATAGTCATTAATGGCCTTATAGGACCGGAACATTTCGTTCAATGAGTGATTAGAAAAGGTTGCAATTTAAACGCTGCTGTAGAAACGCTGAGTAAAAAGATATCTTATTTAGTCAAATGTATACCTGAATAAGCCGAGAAAGTAGAAGTTCATCCAGAGATAAAGCAACGTTTCCAACAATAGAACTCCTGGCAGAGTTAGCAGGGCAAATTGGGGAAATTCTACCTTTGGCGCATTAGGAAATATCCTGGTAATAAAAGTAATAGAAATTATTACATAGACGCGACAAAGGCGTTTGGTAAATGAATTCGAAAATTATAAGGAGCATACGTACGTTTCGCTATAAGCTACGCAGATCTGGTTCGTCTGGCTGCCTGCTATTGTGGCCATACCGCCTATAGAAGACGAGTAAGCGATGCCCAGGAAATAAAAGACAGTAAAATCAGTTGGCCTTTGCGTACTGAAAAAATTAAAAGTGTAATTGCAATATGTCGGTGCTGCCATCTTTATATTCATTGTTTTAATAACAATTTCATACATAGACTCTTGTAAACCTATGCGAAATAGTATAGGCTGTATCCTTGTTAAATAGATTTTTTATATAATTGTCTTCTGCTAAACTACAATGCAGTTTATCGGCGGATCCGAATATCTTGTTCATTCGGATGACTATCGCGTAATCTTATCATGAATCGAGTATTTGGTTGTATAGAATAAGTTAATACCTAACTTTCTTGTTATCCCTTTCATTTAATCCGACTTTTCCGACGGTTTCGTAAACGTCCAATATCCCCATCTGAAATAATAACTGCTGAGTAACATAACATTTATTTCTGAGGAAAAGAAGTTGTTATTTTCTTCGTTATGTTAGCTTGCATTGCAATTATCAGCAGCAATTTACCAACAAACTAAGATTAAAAACCTAACCGGCAACATTAACATAAAAATGGCGGGAAAGGAATATACGTATAACTTTTCAATTTATTTTAATACATCGCTTCTTTTATTACCTTCTCCAATTCGATTATAATTGCGTTCACTATCGGCATCATAAGTCCACATGCCAACGTGTTTGATATCCACATAGAGAGCAACATTGTCGAGAAATATAGCACAAAACATAACCTAAAATATTTAAAATATAATGTCGATAACAACATTGTTTTTAAAGGATCGCGTTAGCCTTATTGTTTCAGTAGAAAATGTGAATTGTAAATGTTGTTAACAAAGTATTAAAGTATTTATTATTGTCAAAATAGCGATATTTATGTAAACATAATATTATTAGTGACTGGTGTAAATCGGTTTTGCATTAATACTGTCCTGTGGACTCTTAGTAAAAATATTTAAAATCATGTGCAATAATTAATTCTGCTGTATCAAAATAGACTATAATTTGGCTGTGTTCACTGCCGTGCGCCTTAACTTATACTCTCATGTTATGTTACACTCAAGTATTATTTAGAAATATCACCCTATTACACAATACTACAGTGTCTGTCTTGAAATAAAAATATTATTATCATTCGCCGGTAGCAAAGCATGCTGTTTTACCTGTAATGTGAACATCCGAACACGAGAAGTATTTTCACGGCTACCCTCTTGTGCATATTTCCGTTTTCGACCGCCACCATGTATATTAGAATTCCGAAACAATCCAATAATATATTACGAATATCTATCTGAAATATTAATTAAAATCTCTTCTCAGTTCTTACATATTTTCACTTTTCGACGTAACTCTTGATCTTAGATGAACGACCCGTGGAGCTGGACAATTTCAAATCGGCATACTTCACATGTCCTAGGTAACATTTTGGTGAATACTAATTTGCGCTGGTTTACATCACAATTACAGCCTGTGATATTTTAATATTAAAATCCCTTCCTTGTAATGAAAGACTGAAACCCAACTACGCTATATGAAATTCAATTATGTTCTTCCCAGAGTGTTAAAAAGGTCTAAAGCACTTACAAGGTTCATTATTTTATAACCAAAAAAGCTGGCTACAGTGGCCAGTGCGATCGGAATCAAAGACGTGACAGCTGGGTGGAAGACATCCAACATCCAATAGGCAGATGCTGTTAGAAACACGTAGAAACATACATATGCCTGGAATTAAGGAATCATTTTATTCATTACGTTTTGCACATTTATTTTGTAACGTGCCAACACTGACAGAAACCTTGCAACAAAGCACATTGTGTAAATATTTTAAAAAGTTGATCAAATGTATATGCAAATCATTACATTTTTTTTTATTAATACTTGTTTTACTTACATTGTTGTGACCTATAAAAGCAACAGGCGAAAGCACTAATGGAATTGTAAAAATCAGAATAGTATTTTTATGTACGTTGTAGAATAATTTAACGCGACTTTGATTGCTTATGATTACAGTATTAGATTGCCTGAAAAAAATTTGCAACACTTATTTTGATATATCACAATATGACAATGCAAATTTCTATAAACGTAAGTAAAACTATTAACCCTGTATCGGTATCCATCTTAGTATGTGTTATGTTAGTCTGGATGGCTTCGTAAGTTTATTTAAAAAAGTTTATAACATTATTAGAAATCGGAGACAAAATGAAATAATACATATGTTGCCCAAAATGCGGGAATCCAAAGCATGGTAAATCATTTACATGTCATTCTGACAGCTAAAATGTAAAAATCAATTCACTTTAAATGAAGTATAGGTTTTTTTATCTGCTCAGTTGTCAAAGAAGCGTTGTTGGGGTTGGATGTTGATTGATTCATCAAAACGTCGCGTAATATTACGATATAAAGAATTTCATTGTGAATAAAAATGCCTGTAGATTTAGAATTCGACTATGAAACGGCAGTGGCGTCTATCGATGGTTTTTCTCAAGACGATATAGTTAATTTAAAACAGTGGACTCAAAAATTGGACAGATCTAAATACGTACCGAGAGACTTGAGCGACAAACAGTTGGTTTTGTTCTATAATGCTTGTTACGGCGATATTGAAAAAACTAAAATTTGTATAGAGAAATATTATTCTATCAGAAAGTCTACGCCGGAAATATTCGCTAACAGAATATTAAACTCTGATCACATGAAGACAACGGTTGAATCTCTGTAAGTTATTTTTTATCGCTAATACTTAAAACTAGCCCGCATTTGAGCTGTTTGTATGCTCTAGACTTTCGTTGCCCGGTGCCCACTAGTGGGATATTAACAGTTGGTTAAAGTTTATTAATAAATTCCTACAACATTTTATTTTAAGCGAATTAGCGTAAAATTAGAATTCAAGTTAAAATTACAATTGGCAAGTAGAAACTATAACTTTAATCCTTAGTCTGATAGATATCCATCATTAATTATAAAGTAATGAATAAAATTGGAGTGTCTGTTTGTAATATTAAAATAACCACTTTTTACTAAATGTATATGTATGTAAACACAGTACATATACCAAAATGACATTTTTTCTACAATTTTTGTCTGTGACTGTCTGTCTATTCCGGCTAAGTTCTGGAACAGCTGGACCGATTTTGACGGGATTTTCACTGGCAGATAGCTGATGTGATAAGGAGTAACTTAGGCTGCTTTTATTATAAAATTTTAACATTTTTTAAATTCAAATGCGGACAAAGCTGTGTGTGCTGCTAGTTATAAATCTTATACGGCGGTAAAAAAAACCATGATATTTATCAAAGGTTATAGTATTGTAAGAATGACCATTTTTTTTATGTTAAGCAATTAAGATAAATAGCCAGTCTTCCCTGTAGCATTCATTAATAGTGTTTTGTTAATTAAATAACAATGATTAATAGTTTCCTCGTGCAGATAAATAATTATATGACTATATACATAAGAAAGGTAACTAACAGACTGACTAAACTGGCGATCAATGCACAGACGAAACGCCTGAACCGAGAATCTTGACATTTCGCTGATAACTTCTTTGTATAGCGTAAGAGAGCATTGAGAAAGAAATATTGGAAATTACATCCTTACAGGGGCAAAATGGTTTAGTTCAGACTTTCACTAAAAGATAGCAGAGGTTTCAGACAACTTATAGACTATTTTTTATACCAAAATTGCCACAGGATCAGTATTGATTCTGGTCCCATCGCCGGGCATAGCTTGCCTCAGATAAATATAAAACGTGTTGACACCTTAGTGTACAGCTATATTTCTGTAGTATTATAAACTTTTTTGAAATGCAAATATGTAAGCATTAACATAGTTGAACAATAAAAATATTTGAGTCAGTATTAAAGGTACAAAACAAGTATTTTAATTAAATAATATTATAATCATAATCTAACAAAAAAGTTATTGACTGTGTGTTTAATTTTTTTGCTATACGATTTTAACTGTACGAATTTTTTTCTATTATTTTCAATGCACTATACATTTTGTGAGCAAAGCTTGATCAAAAGAGATTTCAGAGTAACAATGTTGCTGTCTTATGAACATGTCATTAAGAATTATTTACATAAGTGTGTGCTTTGCTCAGCAATAAAGAATATCATTATCCAAATACGTCAAGACACATATTGAAACAAAATATTCGACCTCGTGAAATAGTTTTTAATTATTAAACACACATTCCGCTTACGCATTCACACAGCTATATTTGATTTTCATTAAACAATCTCTATGCCTTGAGGTGTTGCCCGCGTTAATCCGGATCCCGTGAGAATTTCGGTAGAAAAAGTAACCAAGTGTTGCCCTCTAAACATCTATATTTGCCAGTGAAAGTCCCATTAGGATCACAGACTAAGAAAATAGAAGTTTTATATTTATATTTAATATCTTAGGACAATTCCACACACGGCTGTCTGATTCCAAATTTGGCAATTTATTGCCTTTGCTATGGTAACCAGACAGCTGATATACTTACATATATACATATTATATAGATATTTTTATTACGACCAGACACAGAACAAACAAATGTGCTGCACACAGATATGTTTGTCCCGGGTGGGAATCGAACCCACGACCTCCGGTTTCACAGTCAGGATCTCTAACCGCTCGACCACGAGGCCGGGCAGTTTTGATTCGCAGTGGCCGCATAGTGCGCCGGGCGTGTCGGGTCACCTCGATGGTCATGCCCTCGCGCAGCATGCTGGTGTGCTCGGCCTGGTAGTGCACCGCCTTCGTGAACGAGGAGATGTCGTACGTCAGGTCCACGTTCACGTTGGTCTTCTCGAACACCAGCCCGATGAACCACATGGAGCACACGTTCGCTATTATCTCGCCCTGGAAGCGGAACGTTGGAGTGTCACATTATTTATACAGTACATTGAAGAACAGCAAGCTGTGAGAACGGCACGCGCGGCGTAATCATTATATATATTATACTAATAATATAAAGCTGAAGAGTTTGTTTGGTTGTTTGCACTCGCTAATCTCAGAAAATATTGGTCCGATTTGAAAAATTCTTTCAGTGTTAGATAGCTAATTTATCGAGGAAGGCTATGGCTATGTGACCACGCTAAGATGAACAGGAGAGGAGCAGCAATAAAAAATATTGCAACAACGGCAAAATAACTTATATAGCAAAGCAACGTTTGCCGGGTCACACACACACACAAAGGCGCGCGCGCACGCACACACACACGCCCGCGCCGGCACGGTCAACATGCGCGCCTCTACAAGGCCACAGATTAAAATAACTGGTTTAATTTTAACTACTGACAAATTAATCTAAACTGTTGACGTCTAATCTTATGACTAAAACCATTTTTCCCCATCAAGGGTAACTATATGTTTAATATTATAGTGAGTTATATAGTTACTGAGCATTTACCATTAATCAA
>DWQT01003877.1:0-11893 GCA_018244895.1 Myscelus amystis hages | reverse complement strand
TCATAATTAATACACCTTGAACTTATAAGATTATAAATGAATATTATTGCAATGTTTCCAAAACGTGTAAGATATTAATAATTATTATAAAGCTCTTACAGTGGTCTATTGTTTTTCTCTCAGATATGAGAATACTCAATTACTCCACTGAAACGCGTATTAACGGATTTTTAACTTAAAAACAGTTCCGAAAAATTATAAAATGACGTATTGTTAAATATTATCCAACGTTGTTGGCGAATAACCCCTACTAATATTACAAATGCGAAACTAATTTGTATGTTTGTGTTCCTTTCACGATAACACAGAGCAAGGAATCGATGCGATTTTCGGTGTGGAGATAGGCGCGGGTTAGAAGAGCGACATAAGCTTTTGATTCGCGGAATAATATTAAATTTTCGCAGGAAAGTACGTTTTAATGAAAGCATCATAGATGGCGCTACGGGCGTCATAATTCCGTGATGTGTTAACTATTTATTGTATTCAAATATAGACGTACCACTTTTCAAATCAGACTTCACTGAAGATTTTGTATCTTTGCTTAGGTTGTTAGAAAGCTTCGGTTTTGTTTGAGCCTTGTCACTTATAGGTTTTTTCTCTCCAATTTTCAATTGATTCACTGCAGTATTTAGAATAGATGCCTTATTATTAGACGTCTTCTCCACTTCAGTGTCAGTGTTAGGAAAGATATTAGCTATTAGCTTGGGTCTCAATTCATTGACTGTTCTAGACTTTTCGTTGGATTTTTCTTTATTGTTTTGTGCTTTAGCGGTTTTGTTACTCGACACGTCTCCTCTATCAGACACTTGTTTGCGTGTGGTTTTTGCTATAGTTTTATCGGTGAGTTTATTTTTAACGTCTGGCTTCTTAACGCTGTCACCGCGGTCTCGCCGTTTCGTGTCCAAAGGTTTCCCTTCCTTCATCAGCCGTTCCATAGTCTTCGTATGTTTATTCGCCATTACACGTAAAATTTGGAATATAACTGGAAATTTTAATTATTTTGCTATTAAAATTATTGTTCAGTCAAACATTGCCATCGAGATTATGGGGAAAATTGACATTGTCGCTTGTCAGTGCACGGAAAACTGTGCGGGTGTTTATGAAATTATTAAAAATGAATCTCTGGTTTTTGAGGCAACTAAAATCGATATAGTAGCAATGAACTTTTTATCGTCATTTTCTATTCAGTGAATTACACAAAATTTGATTTATTATGACATGATATTATAAATGTTCATAGATAAAGACACTCGTTTATTATCCATCACTAACAGCAAAACGTCAATCAATTAAGTCTCATGGCTCGTTAGAAAAAATCAAATGTATTTTATAAAATAAAAAAAAATTACACAAAAATGTTGTAGTACACCTAATTGGACATACAATTTGGAAACCAGTCGCAATGGATCCAAAATCGAGCGTCGTGAAATCGAAATCGTCCAACAGCTGCATCTCGAAGAAATCTAGAGAGGAGAGGAAGACGCAAGCAGACAAGACGAGCAGAAGCAGCGCGGACTTCCCGCATTACGGGATAAAGAAACGGGGCGTGTACGTCGAGAAGAGAGCCACCAGGGTGAACTTGGTACCAGGTGCGGTAAACAATGATGCTTTGGGATTAGATCTGTCGCGTCTACAGAACCGATGTTTCTTCTCATCCTAGACCTTAAATCTGGTTTTTAGATCCTAATCTTGATTATGATTGGGACTCAAAACTCGCGACCTCGAATGAGGAGTTAGGGTCTCTAACCACTTAATCGCCATCAATAGTCGATTTGATATAATAACAATTAGTATTAATATTTATGTAAGCAAGCAGTGATATCCTAGTGGTATGAAATTCAGCCTCTCATTCCCTGAGTCTGGGTTTGATCCTGGTACGCAACTCTGATTTAAAACATGCGTTTTATAAGTAAAATTTAAATATCACTCGCTAAAACGGTGAAGGAAAACATCGTGAGGAAACCTGCACACCTTGGGGATGTTATAAATTAGTTATGGGGATGTTATAAGTTATTTTCTGAGGTGTGTGAAGGCTACCAATCCGCATTTGGTCAGCGTGGTAGACTATGGCGTAATCCCTCTCACTATGAGAGGGGACCCGGTACAACAGTGGACCATTAATGGCTGAAAAACTTTATATTTCAGGTAAAAAAGATGATGCGATTTTCAAAAAAGCACCATCACGACCTCGTCCAGGGCAGAAGAAGTTTTTGGCGTCCGTTCTATCCATCCTATCCAAATCAACTACAGGCACGCAGTGTCCTGAAGCTGTGGATAATTCAACAAGAGACAGTAAACAAAAAAAATACATTAACGACAAGAACAGAGCTAGTTTGAAACGCGTTAACGTTAAACGTGAAGAGAGCGGCGTTAAAACAGATAGCGCGAGAAACAAAGAGAAATTTAAATCCAAAGTACTAAACAACAAATCTGTTAGGGATGACAAAAAGAAAATGGTGGTTTTGCAGTCCAAGAAGGACATTGTACAGACACCGTCGAACTATTCTGAATGGAGCTATAGGGACGCGTCACAGAAATCGAACACTTCCAATATATTGCCCAAAGACAAGGAAAGTAAGGGTCGTGCCGATGGAAGCGAGAGAGTAGCGGATGATTTGAAGAACGCTATACTGGAAGGCAGGAGTGAAAGAAGTGTTAAAAAGTCGAGATACCACAAAGACGACCCCAAAACTCTGGTCGCAGACGAACCGAAGGTTCAGAAGAGACTTTATAATTTCTTTGTTGATCTCCTCGAAACGACCATCAGTGTGTATAACGTACAAGCGGAATATAATGCACCTAATCCGAACGACGTTTCCAACACCGAGTTGCATATAGACGAATTAGTAGCGAACAAACTATATATCAATAAAGAGGCAGGCAAAGCGTTGAACGTGACTCCTGATGGTAACATAGCACATCAACATAACAATATGGACAATCGTTTCAGCACCGAGGATTATGTGAACGCAAAACCCATAACAATTCAACCGTCAAAGCACGACGTGAGATTGAAGACGAGGAAGAGTAAATTGAAGAAAATGAAGGCGGCCTCGTTTATACAAACCAATCGGCTAGTATTTGCAACGAACGCTAATAAAGCGAGAATGCCACAAACGTCGAAAAGCTTTGAGATGAGTCGCAGGACAAAGTTTAAAAACAAAGACGATCTGATCAACGATTTGAAACAGGAGTTGAAGATGCACGCCGACGTAGCCGAAGCGCCGAAGAGTATATTTCAAGCGTTGAAAGTGATGGCGAGGAATAAGAAACGAATATCGTTCTCACCGAAGACGTTCACAGACGAATGCGTTCTGATGCGACGCAAAATCCTAGAGACGGGCAAAGCTAAGAGGAACCGGAAAAGAACCACCCAGAATCCGTTCAAACTGGCGAAGCCTGTACAAAATCGCACAGATTATAAATATGGTAATAAAAAACATTACACAGATACCCCGAAACGGAATGAAAGTGACACAGATAGCGTAGAATCGACGCTCTCCTTAGAAGTTTACGGTTTAGAAAAGGATTCAAAAGATCATACGTCGACTGGTCTGAATAAAACGAAGGGTGTCACGTTTACGCTCCATTCGTCGAATAGCGATTTGGATTATGACGTCACAGAAGCACTTTTGAACCCCAGTCCCGACAGTATTACTCGAATGTAATCATAAATTATGAGCACAACTAGAAAACTATCAAAATCAAACAATCTCTACACACGCGCGACCGCAAAATGTAAAAAAAATATTGTAAACCGAAATAAGATTTTTAAAATCTAACCAACGCGTATTATTATTGTCTATGACGTAAAGTTTTTGACTGCTAAAATTGAGTAGATGCTTAATTTTGTGGTGTTTTATTAAAAATAACTTTAAAAAAATGAAGTCAAATATACATTTGAAAAGGACAAAAAATAACTTTGAAACTACAGATATATTGTCGTAATGACTAAAAGGGTTCTGTTATTTTGCAGTAAAACTGAAATTGCTTCTCAGCACCAAAATCAAAGCAACCATTAAATGGCTGGGAATATTTTATATTTTACATACGATATTTCCTTTCATCACAATCGAAGGTTTTATTAAACTTTACAGATTAAAACAGTCTAAAATTGTTTTAGTTCGCCATGATGCCACTGGAATTTACTCGTAATTTGGAATTTAAAAGCAAATGAGATGATTTTGAAAAGGAAACACATTTATAATACGACCATTTATTGACCAACTTCAAAAAAGAGGAGGTACTCAATTTGTCTGTATTTTCTTTTTGTTTTTTTATTCATTTTAATATTAAGCGCACGCCGTGCCAGCTATGAGCTCTTCGACACTGCCTCTGTAATATAAGCAATTTAATTAAGAGTAATCAAAATCGATCATTTCTACGCTAATTTGACGCAGGTTTACGATATGCATAAATAATAGTACTATACACTATTCAGTACAATAATACCAGTGTTATTAATTAAATATAACACAATTTATATACTGTAGTCGTACACAGACTATGTCAGCGCAGGAAAGGAAGTGACGTCACAGCTCGAGTGACGTAGCTTTTGGCGGGAAGCGAGCGCGGGAAA
This sequence comes from Myscelus amystis hages, assembly GCA_018244895.1. Lineage (NCBI taxonomy): Eukaryota > Metazoa > Arthropoda > Insecta > Lepidoptera > Hesperiidae > Myscelus > Myscelus amystis. Next base: position 7,314 of record DWQT01003877.1, on the reverse strand, counting down.
GCGCGGGCGCTGGCAGTTCGGTTTGAGGCGGGAAAAGGAATGTAGTTGTTGCGTGTTCTAAAGATGTTTAAAAATTGTTACTTGTGATATTGTCGTATGAGTGCTTGTGGTTATTTAATTATGTAGTCGAGTATCCGTTCCACTATAATGTTCTTTTTCTATCTATCTCTATCTATATACCTATATAGGAGAGTTTCAGCGATATATTGACTCATCACGATAGCTCTGGAACCAGAACACCTAAACACTTGACATTTGGTAGGAATACTCCTTTCGGCGAGTAGAGGTCAGGTAAGAACGGATTTTACGAAATTCCACCTGCAAGGGGGGTTGCGGGGGTGGTAATTGTAATTTATATGGCGAAGCGACGTTTGCCGGGCCGGCTAGTCTACATATATTATGTTGACGGGAATCCTAGTTTGTATACGATGACCTACTAATGACCTACTAATGTAACTAGGCGATATTGTTAATCAATCAAGTTGTCCGTCTATCCGAGTTTAGTGTAATCGGTGAATATATTATCTGTGGGCCACGAGCAGACTCGCGTGGAGTGAAATTGAGGCCTCCATATGTCGAACTTTCGCCGAAATTGGGACGCACCTTAACTCGACCGGCCGTCGGCTAGGGTTGCCGACATTTTTCGGATAGTTTTTTTTTTAATTACCATAATAAAATAGAATATTGATACATTCAGACACTGTGTAGCTAATACTTTTGTGTAACAACAAAATAAAGCAAAGAAAGTGTTAGCTACATATTTATGTTTATGAAACATAAATTTTTCTGCTCCTCTTGCATGTTTAAATTAATTTTATGTCTGCAAAAGTATTATATAACAGTCAAAATTCAAACTAATTTTATATTGCCGCTTCACCTTGAATAACCTCCAAAACAGAGGCGCGTTATTTTGCTATATCTATAGCGTTGAAAAAAGAATTGTTGTACATGCTAAAATATATATCGTCAACCTTAAATATATTATCATAATACTACCTACATTGGTAGGTAAAGTTGGCAGCCCTAGCAGCCACGAGTTACAGTAGTAAGTTTCTTATTGACGGTCATATTTTGTCTGCTTCGATGATAATTAAATAAAAGTGGCAATCGGCCCGACTTTATTTTATTCCGGCCGACTTCATTAGCGCGCGCGTGGAGTAAATACAAGTGTCATAATGAAGGTGAAGATCATGTAACTATAGCTCGCCCGGGGAAGTACCGCAGCTAAACATTTTTCTTCCAAATTCTCTCCGAATCCACCAGTACTAGCGTAGTGGTATGAAATTCATCCTACCACTGAGTTCGATCCTCGCACGCATCTGTCTTATCCCGACCATTTTATAACTAAAAATTTAAATATAACTCGCTACAACGGCTAAGGGAAACATGTTTGTAGTCGTATATTTAAGCGTATTCCTTTTATTAATGCTAAGTGTACTTACTTATGTCAATGTAGAATTGTAGTCTTATTGGAATGATATTAAAATCGTGACGGTTATCACAATGTAGTTAATTGTGTAAAGTTTTCTTAGTTACAGTTAAAGTCTGTTGTATTGTGATGAACTGCATTCGCTAAGAAAACCACGGAGACGCTTCTAGCGATGTTGGAAGTGCGTACTAAGTACGGTCAAAATTATGTTACCAGTTAACTAAATCAAAAGTGCCATGCAATAAAACTCATTCTAAATTTACCTACAAAACATTGTAGGTACTGAGATACCGCTATATAATACAATCGATAATAAATCCGGCCCCAATCGGTACCCGCTCTCGAGATGAGAGCAAGTGTTGATTGGATGCTGTGCCCAGAACTCCGCCTCTCCGAGATCAGCCAATCCGCTACCGCCATCTTAAATAAAACACCGGCCGCATAGCTGTGTTCGTATTATATTATGTAGTTCGAACTGGCCCCGCTCGGTGTTCTTAATTTGAAAACTTCTTTTTTTTTCTTAAGCTTTTTTTTATTGCCAACATTTTTTATTTTAATGACAATCGTGATGACGAGGGTTAACTGGTTAAGATGAATAAAAAAAACTTAAATCATAAAATAAATGATGTAAGTGACTGTAAAAATTAATGCTAGTTATTAAAGTCAGAATTTAGGCTATTTAAATATTTACGATTTTTTAAATTAGAAAATGTCTGCGCATTAAGCAACAATGTTGTTCATAAATGCATTTCTGCTTTTGGCTGCAAGGCTTTTTAAGTCCCAGTGATAGGCGCGGATCACTCCCGAAACTACAGTAAACTTATCGGTATAGATTATAGCATATTCCAGATCGTTATAATTTAATTATTGAATAAGTACCTATTTACCAATGTGCCTATTATGATGATGCCTTTTGCGTGCTTCTTTCTTAGTGTAGTTATCTGTATTTCTGTTCTTTATTTTGTATGTTTGTGCTGGGTGCAATAAGTTATTTTGTATTGTACTGTATTACTTCAGTTATGACTGAAAAGATGGATTAGTAACGTGTGTCGCAAAGAAGTTTCTGGATCGAGCCTTATTCCCTTTACCAGAGATTTTACTTCAAAATTCAACATGCACTGCAATTGATACTAGATCTTGGAAATTAAGAACCCACAAAAAAGTTTTGTTATAATAATTAGCCTTTCCCCTGTCTCCGTATAAGGTTGGAAACATTACCGAAACAAATCGTTCTAACTCATTAATTGTTGAGCAATGCAAGTTATGTAACCGTTTAATACACATTGCAACCTTATATCTAGTTATTATGAATAAACATTAAATCGTTGCATAAAAGCAAAAAATTTGTAAACAAAAAATGTAGTAAAAAGTAATAGTTTTGGTAACTGGTGCTGCTATCTATATGTAATTTTAGGCATTTGTGTAATTAGGAATAATGTTTCTCGCTAGATGGCTCTTAAAACCTTTCCTTATAAGTTTATGTTTATCAGTTTATTTATCAGCTACTTAACACTAGGTGGCGCTCAAATTAAGCAAAGAAATAAAACGAATTGTGTATGTATATTCTCAGATAATATATTTCAAGATTCCAAGCGAGCTAATTATGCTTTTAGATATTTCATTTTCAAACCTTTAGTCCTCCCTGGAACAAAACAAGGAACTACAGTTAAATTTCAACTTTCACTGTCTTCATTACTTCATATAAATATGGCTCTTAAATTATGGGAGTATTTTAAATAGATATACAAGACTATTAATAAACCATCACGCCGGATCCTTAACAGAATAGGCAGAAAGGGTTACCAACAACCAACATTTAAAGAAAGTCAGGTTATTTATAGCGGAGCATTGGACACTTACCCTCTTGAGTTTGGTTTCCTTGATTTTCATGAAATTTTTGTATATACCGTCCATAACTTCTTTGTTAAGACCGCGCTCTGGATGTGCCGTATATGTGTCTGTGTCATTGCTGATCATGCACTTGAATACATCGCCGAAAAATGTCAACCAGCAATTTTGGTAGTCCGCCTCGCGTGCGCCCGCCCAATACTCCTCGCTACTGTCCACCATTTCATCTTTCCGCAGGCAATTAATACAAGTCAACAACGCTGATACTACACACGGTGCGTTAGGGCAATTTAAGTTTTCATTACTATACGCTGTGCTAATAACAGCTGTTAGAAAGAGAAAACAAAGGGTTACGCGTTCCATTGCGATGCTGTTTTTTTTCTTTTTCTGTTCTATTGTCGATGGTTTACTGTAATTCCTGTTCATTTCGTGCCTCCTTTTATATACCAAATAACATCGTTATGTGACATTGAAGAGGAATAATAAAAACGTTTTCTCTGGAATGCTATAAAATTAATTTTAACGTTACAATGAAAATGGCAAATTTGAAATTTTTCTGATAAGTGAAGGAATTTTCAAAGTAATTAAACATTGCATTGCTTGAAAAATATGTAACCGAAAGATAATGAAAAGGAATATTTAGAATTAATCCATGAATTATGTAGCCTTGGCGAGGATAACAGCAGTTATGGATAGTTTACCAGCCGGTATTCAAGCCTCCTAACGGCGGCATATATAATTTTTTTTTTTAATTTTTATTTCATATCTCTGTCGATACAAAGCTATAATTTTTCTAATTTAATTAAAAACAAAAGAAAGTAAAATCAATTACCAAGAAAAATAAAACGTAAATATTATAGTTACGTAAATACTAAGTCTAAATTGCCCGTAATAAAATACTGTACAAATTTTAAATGTCGAACAATTTATTTTTCTAGCGGCATTAAATACAGCGTCGGAAAGTAGCTGCTATTTTACAGAGCTAAAAATATAAATGTCTAAACGGAGCCATATTGGGAAACAGTGTATAATCCTGGTTAAAAAAACAAAGGAAAGAAAGAAAGTAGGACGATGGCATTTCAAAATTAAGAGAACTGACTCCGGCTAAAACTGAATGGTGACGTTAAAGAAAAGGAGGATAACGCCTATAATTTCGGTAATAGCAAAATTTATTAATAAATCGCGTTGTACCTTTAGCTTTGTTATATTGATTTTTTAATTAGAAGTGTTGATACGAAATACCTGAAGTTATTGGTAAATCATCAATTTCATTTACCTTCTTTGATCATTCAAATCGCCCAAGTTTATTCGGACTTGAGACTTGTATAGGTATTCCGTTCTATGAAAAGGTGATATGGGCATTCCAATTACTTTTATTTATTGAACCAAAATGTGAACTACGTTTGTGATGGGGTAGGTGTAGGGTAAATAAAGACCGGCTATCTTATACAAGCGATGGTTTTCAATAATCGTATGTGAATAGTATTATCTACTTTAACCTACAAAGTTTAGTAATAGTTCGATAGTTATTGCTGGCATTGGAATAATGATAAGATATATTTCGTTTCAAAGTTCTTGTTGAGTAGTTTTTCATAGAATCTCCCTTAAGTTTTGAATTCGGAGTTTGAAATCAGGTTGAGCTTAAATCAAACTGATTATTGTAAAGCTATATACCGGTATGGCTAACAGCGAATGATAATAATAATAATAATAATTTTAAAACATATTTGTCAAACTTTAATTCCATCGACTTTATTAACACACCATAAATGATTACCATAATTTATAAAGTTATTTTGAGGTAGTAAAATTTAATTCTACTTTGCTTATTTAAGCTACTAGCTTATTTTTGGATCCTCGTAAACTTCCGTTTATTAGGTAGAATATATTTTTTCGGTGGTACTGTAACCATTGTACTCATAAAATTAACATTTCGTTTAAAAGTCAATGAATTTTATTATAATTACTATTTATGCAAATGTGACATAAATGATTTTTTATTAAATCTGATATTGTAATAATAGTCATGAAATGACTAATTATTTAGGGATTTCCTTGGCTAAAAAGAAGAGAGGACTCTTCTAGGATATTTGTAAGATTCTAAATATAATGAAACCTATTTAATTTTTCAATAAAGGTAAATATTATCGATATTGTAGTGTGTAAGAAGGGGACAAATTAAAATGAATAATTATCACTGGAAATTAGGAGACATAGCGATGGCTCGGTTGTGCAAAAAAGTATACGCCAAAGTTCAGATTGTAAAAAATGAAAAAGGATTATTTTATGATGACATGGGTAATTCCTTTACTTATACCTTATAGTGGATTTTAAATTAATGTTATTTAACGCATAATCTACTTTAATACTACAATCTGGCGTTAATATTTATAGAAGAACAAATTTAAAAAAAAAATCCAATATATTTAAACATATCATTTTTTGTTGCGTTATTTTTAACAGACTTCAAAAAGGAGGTGTTCAATTCGACTGTATTGTATTTTGATTTTATGCTTTTATAAGTAACAACGGACGAACTTAATGCCTTGAGACAATAGCGTAATTTAATTATCGCAGTTCTAGGTATGTATCCGGATGGGGATGATATAGTTGTAGCGGAGGAACTCTGTTACTACGTAGAGATAGTGAGAAGTAAAGAGAGACTATGGCTGCCCTACACCAGTTTGCATTTGGCGCAAAGATCCCGCCCGTTTTACGGGCCAGCTGCGAAGTTAAAGCATGTCAAAATACCGGCGATTCCAAGATTTCAAAGAAAGGTTATATATTAAGACTATCCCACTAAACAACTAGGCGAATTGTTCTACTGCCTAATGGCGTAGAAATTATCTATCATGACTTACTCTTAATCATAGTACTATTTTTTGTTACAGCGCAAAATTATACAAGATCACACCCTGCCATTAAATGTGAAACCATCAAAATCCAGGGAACCAGACTTAAACGCCTCATTTGAGATACGGCAAATGCCTTTAAAACAAGGGAAGTATGATAATGCTTACAATGAATTTGTAAGGCGAGGGAAGGAGAGGATATTTGATGAATGCCTTCAACTATTGGATGAGCACAGAGACGGATATATCTTAGATTATGTGTATAATGTGGATGCAAGTACTGAGGATAAATTGGAGATGGTGATAAAGAATGTAATGTCAGAGAAAGAGTTGGAAAACTATTTACGCCAGTGCTGGAGGTACAACTTTGTACAGAAGCAAACTGATAGGCATGATTCGTCCGACTCTGTAAGTTAGGTCTTAGCATTTCCCTATTACTGACATCCTAATTAACCTTGTATGTATATATTAAGTGGCTGAGCGACATTCCACTATTCCAATGTATTCTGTTACACAATATGAACATTAATGTCTATTGGGTGAATCGGAATGGAATTCCTTGATCTTTCCACCCGTGGAATGTTTAGGAAAGCTTATGGAATTCAGTGATATTGTCTCTCAATCTTGGGTGAGTCTGTTTGGTACGGACAGAACTTAATACTTTTATTTTGTAATGCGGTTGAAATATGTATGCTTTTACTATGTAACTGCTGTTACAGCAGCCTTAGTGCAAGAGTTGTTTATAAATTGTTGTTTCGCAGAAGAAAATTGAAGAAAAGTTACCAATCACCGTCCATATCTCCTGGTGTCTGGTGTGTGGACAAGGGGAGAAACTGTGGGAGTGTTTAAACTGCCCCTCATCATTCCACTTGGCTTGCCGAAGGGAATGGCTTACCTCTATTATCCGTAAGTTCACATGTAACATCTATATTTTGACTACATATCGTCAACTAAATAGAAAAATGATATTTTAATTTTTTTGGAAAATGAGATTATTACATAAAACATAAGATTGTTGATAGAAGGATCGTTTTATGTATTAATCTAATTTTCCAAAACAAATTGAAATACGTCATTTTTCTATTTAGTCGATGATATTTATATTGCTACCTACTACATAAGAAATCTTAATTATGGCCTGTTTTTTTTTTCAATAATTACTATGATTACAACATTCCTGAGGTC
>DWQT01003876.1:0-11894 GCA_018244895.1 Myscelus amystis hages | reverse complement strand
CGTACGTGGAGGCGCCGGGTCGCTCGCCCGCCGCGCCGCACGCGCACGCGCACCGCTCGCACCGCGGGCGCGCCGCGCAGCCGCTCAAGCCGGTGACCGCGCAGCCGGCCCTCCCGAGCAAGCGCCGCGCCGACGCCTCCGCCGCCGACTCGATCCTGTGCGAGACGTGCGGCCGCTGCCGCTGCGAGGAGTGCGCGCGGCCGCGGCCGCTGCCCTCGGGCTGGCTGTGCGGCAAGTGCCTGTGCAGCGCGGAGGCGTGCGTGGACTACGCGTCGTGCATGTGCTGCGTGAAGGCGCTGTTCTACCACTGCGGGAGCGGCGAGGAGGAGGCGAGCGAGCCGTGCGCGTGCGCGCCGCGGCTGGCGTGCGTGGGCGCGCTGGCGCTGCCGCTGCCGTGCCTGTGGCTATACTGGCCGCTGCGCGCGTGCGCGGCGGCGGGCGCGGCCGCGTACGCGCGCTGCCGCCGCTCCGGCTGCCGCTGCCCCGAGCCGCCGCCGCTCTCCAGTATTATCTAGTCCCGCCGCGAGCCGCCGCGCCCCGAAGCGCCCCGAAGCGCCGAGCCGGTCGCCGAGCGGCGCGCCCGCGTTGTACAAATATTTATTGGCGAGCGGAGAGCTTCGGACCGCGCGGGGGTGGACTTCAGTGATCGCAGTGCCTGGTCCGAGTGTGTGGTGTGCGGCGCGGGGCCGGCGGACGTGCGCCCCGCGCTCGCCGAGTGATCGTCTACGAGTACCTTGTAAATATAGTTGCATAGTGTGAATGTACGTGAACGTGTCGTCGAACGCAAAAAGTCTCAAATTTTCTTGAGACCGAAACGTGTCATAAGAAAACGCTAACATTAGTATTTTGGATTTCAAACGAATCCAGAGAAGATTAAGAAATGAGATAAAAGAAACATACATTAAGATGTAGATAATTTACCATTTATTTATTAACTGAATTTGTATTTATTTGTAAATAAAACGACAACATTATATTATATATCGAATGTTTACTATTTAATGCCTCTTTTTTCTGCCTCCAACCACTTAGCGAAATAAAATTATTGTTTTTTTTTTAATTATATAAGGGATGTATAAAACAGATAATGTACATCACCTCGATCATTAATGATCTATGTATTTGTAATGTTACCACGTTATTTTTTTATGAAATCTGCATAAATTTGATAATATGCTGGATAAACATGAACAAACTATTACAACCGTAATTTAAAAAAAAAACAGTACAATATGCCGTCAATTTCAAAATCGTAATAGATAGTGGATAATAGAAATATATAGGTATTACCTTTTTAAACAATCTGCACTAATCATAGTTAAATCATCTTAGATATTGTCATTTGAAGAAAATATTTTATAGTGTCACTGTGATACATCTTAATAAGGACATAATGTATTATTATGACAGGTACTGTCTATAAATATTGATACTATTCATCGAAGTCGGAAGCGACTAGAATAATTATATGAGTCACAAAGTTTACGTTGAGTGGTTAAAGGCGACTTGCGTTCTCAAGCTTAAGGCTATTAATGCTTTCCATAAGCCGTAAAGCGTACATAAATATTGACGGCGCGGTATCGATGGCGGGCGGAAGTCGCACTGGAATCGCGCACTTCCTCCGCCGCCATCCGGGAAGCGACACTCTGCTATTTCCTCTAGATATGAAATATTAGCGTTGGAAGCGTTTAGAAATTAAATTTAGACGATGCGTGTTTTTATACAGCAGTGTTGATGGTTTCGGAACGAAACTTCGAGATGTTTTTCAACTGGCTTAAGTTTTAAAACGATTTTATATAATGTGAAAAGTCCACAATACCCGCATATAATAATAATAATATATTTCAACGCGGATATATGACAGTAAGACATTACATAGTTAAACAATAACTACGCAGAAAATGTTTTATAGACAACGTATAGAAGACATACATGCGTGTATTAATAATATAACTTTTAAAGCAGATCTTATGATAAATGGAAAAATAAAATACTATGAGAGAATTTTTTTGAAGCGACTTAATTTTTGATTAATTTTTCAACTTTGAAACTTAAAGTAATTTAAACTGAAATGAAATAAGTATTAAAATGAGCTACTACAGGAGTGTAGACAGGATCCAGTCCCCCATGCTATTTACTTACACATACTTGTGTGGACCGTTTTAAATTGGGACAACAGATGTGGGCAGGCCGTCAGCTTTGATGGCCGGATGAGCCTGGCGTGATAAAAGCACATTATTAGTTATTGGGCCCACAAATAGAGGTGTTTTTACTGACAACTGCATGAAATTAGGAGTGAGAGTAAAGATAGTTTTTGAATCCTTTTTATATAAATGTAGCTTTATATTAAATGACTTCCGGATTTAATATATAAAGACGTTACAAAATTATTGCTATAATATTATGTCAATTTCCGGCTTTTTTATCTTCCACTGTTTGTGTTTTAAATATACAATGTTGCGGCTATGATTTACATTGCAAGTACCTACAATCTTTACCCCGTTTTGACTTAATTTACTTAAGATTAAAGCATTACGTGATAACTATATAAAAACTTAACTCGTGCATTAACTAGGACGGAGTGAGACTACATAATATGTTTTATTTATTTTTTCAACGTTTTTAAGAAGCCTAGTGTTTTTTCAATTGACCTTGGAATACAGCTATAAGTATATAATAATAGACTCGCCGAAATCGCGTTCTGCTTACAAAAACCTTATTACGTTACTTTTAATGTAATCTTTGTAGGAAGTTATGTGTAGCAAAAAATCGCAACACCCTGCTAGCGGCAATTAAATCCAATAGCATTTTGGTCATAATGAAAGTCCTTATCTAGTTTCACATCAGTACAAACGGATATTATTTTGTTTAATTATGCATCTCTATATTTTTGGTAAACATACTAAAGTTATGTTGGTGTGTCACGCGCCGTAACTCTACAATGTGTTAGTACTTTGAAATTGTTCCCGATATATTTAGTTTCTGCTGTATCGAGCGACATTATACACCGACAGCTATTTATTCGCCGCGTGCGTATGCGCATCGCATCAAGAATTTTAATGCTTAAAGTTTATCTGCAAGCACATACATATAAAGCTCTCGAATTTTAAACTCTGAATGGACACTTGATTCTGTTTTTTTAAAAAAAGATATTTTATGTTGATTGATTAGTTGACTTCGTTGATTAGCTTGAATGAATAAAAATGGTATGGTTTATATTATAAGACGCACCGAGGTATCTCAACCCGTGACTACAAGATGGATCCGTCATGTCACTGTAAGTTTGATTTGTGTTCCGATCCATTTATGGGGCGTCGTGGCGCTTGTATTCATAAACATGCTATTTCACTGTCAAATATCGCTATTTATCGATCGCATTCCTTGACCTATGCCCCGAGATGCATGATGCAGTGGCAGTTTGATTGTTCGATGTGCAGTAAATAATAGCCCGAAGTGCTATTTTATTACCAAACAATAGCAAGTCTTTTGTTTTTTCTTACTTAAACTTAAATACTTGGTCGTAAATATTTAAAAACAATACCTAAGTGCTATTCAAATTAAAGCAGTAAGTTGAGCACAATAAATAAGTGAAGTATCTTGATTTTCTAAAAACAGTTTTTTTTTTATAATCAGTTTTATATGACGTGCAGTAGTGCAGAGACCCGGAGACCGCTCGGCGACGTGACTAACAGAATGAAACAAGTATTTCGCCAGCGTGACGTCACTATGGAGTCCCGAGGAGATACGGAATAATTTTAATCTCCGGCTTATCTTCATATCTATAGTCGTTACCGCATTAATATTCATACCCACTTACGATGTCACATTAGTTGAACTAGAAGTTGACCCGAGACTCGCGAGTCATTAGTCACGTAATCGGAAACTATTAATAGCATCGGTCAAAGGATGTTTGTTAGAAATTTCGCGAACGTTATCAACTTGGACATTAACGAATCAGCAAAGTTACTTATTAAAGTGGCGAATAGTTTTCTACCGGTTATTGTATGAAGCAATGTACGATGTAGGCAAAATGTATTAAATGAAAGATACAATTATCACTTTACAGGTTCGTTTTGGTCTTATTACGAACTAATTATTAATAACAGTGTGTCGCCGTCGACGTATACTTCTGGGAGGACCTCATCATCATCATATCGATGCGAGCTTAATAAAGCAAATTTAAAATAGTATTAGTTTCCTTAAATAAAAAGGGCTTAGTGATTTAGGGTAGTGGCGTCGGGCGTTTGGCGCGCAGCGCGCAGCACTGTGGGTGCAGCGGCGCACTCGGGCAGCGATAACGGCACGGCACGGGTCACCGCGCAGGAAGCGGCGGGGACTTCAAACGAGCCTCTGCCGAATGCTCAGATAACGCCGGTTGAGCAATCGCTGCCTACTCGCGGTTGCTAACCTATCTCAAGACCGCAATTAAACGCCGATTACGAAGTGTGTACGAGTGTATGATCGCCCGCGGGGCAAAGGTTACGATATGTCACACTTGAACATATTATTTTGACATTAACGAAATAAAACACGACCCATTAGTGTTCAAATGCTAATACCTATTTAAACCGCAGATAACCGTACACTTATGCGTGTAGCTTTTGAGAAATTACACTATCGGACGTCATATATAAACGTAGGTACCTAATGTAATTGCGAAATGGTATAAAGTTTTCATTAATAAATTAAATTTATGGCGCAATAAATTAATGCGTTATTGAAAGATAAGGTACAATACTATTAACGCCTTTGATGGATCATTTTATATGATTAATACGTGTTCAATTCATCTCTTGAACGGGAATTGTTTTGAATCGAATAGCCAATAGGCGAACCGGAATACATATTAAACGATATGGGTACCTGTCGTTTTATCGATGGGGATTGATGGTGAATACTAGGATATTCGTCTCCTACTAAAGATTCCTGACGTCAAGCAGGCACATAAACTGTGTCCGCTCAACGAAACCATAAATCGATTCATTCATACGACTTTCTGGTTCATCAATCAATCGTCTATAAATAAAAGATGGAGACGCCGCACGAGTGGACCGGCTTCCTCTCCGACATCTGACGTCATACACAATACTTTAAGTTTTTTTTTTATTGAATATTAGATACCTATTCTACAGAAATATTACGTTATATCGGATTCATAAATATGAAACACGCTTAGCTACGGCGGACGATAGAATAAAATCGAGTAATAAGCAACGTTACAAAAAGGTATTTTATCATGTCAGTTGAATGCGCGAACAGGTTGGAAATAAGTTTTTCTAAACCTACGGAGTACGTGTGTTGTGTTCATTCTTTTAATACAAAACATCTTAAATTATTATAACAACACTATGATGTTACATAATCAGATATTTAAATTAAGAAATGGCACACGAGGAAATTAAAAGTTGGTATATAAAAAATACGTTCTTTTTGAAGTCGGTCAATTATGTAGCAGTCTACTGAGCGCTTAACGTAGGCGCAGCTAGATATCTGCTCGGTTGAATTCTTGAGAACGGGGATTAAATCTTCCTTGTTATTTATTTAAACATGAAAACCGTCTTTTTTCTGCCAATGAAACACCTTTGCTTGGCGTTCTGCCTATGCAACTAATATTCGGGTGCAATATTACATTAGATGTGATATTATAGGTATAGCAATCATAATATTTTCACTGATATGTTGTAAGAGGAAGGCGTTTATAACACATTCTGAGTTTTATGTGAAAGTTGATGACATACTTATTTTTCGTTGACGTATTTTTAATAGACTGGTATTACCTATACACTATATTATTCTTGGTACAGAATAAAGACAAAGACATTTATTTGTACAAATATGGGTACATTTAAAGATGTTACAAAGTTATTGGCTCAAACCATATTTTGCCTTTTACGGCGTACAAATTTGAGAAATATAAATAAGCAATTAATATTATATTGATTAGCAAAGTCGCTCACGTTTGCTATCGTATTAGATTAGTGACGACGTACGGGAAGAGTGATCGTTTGGAGGACCTCGATGGGTTCCAAGTAATTGTAAGTATTTTTGTTATTACACTGATTATAATAATAATTGCTTGCCTAAAAACTACATATCACACACACATTGATTAAAGGAATAATAATTAGAAATAGGGTATGACGCAATCGGAAATGTCTGTCTTCCTAACGCGAAAGCCGGACCGGTATAGCGTTGTTTTTGTATACTTGTTCAAAAAGGTTATATTTATGAAGAAAGAAGTTTATATTTATTGACAATCCGGCTCGAAGGACCAATGTTCAGACTGATTGGCGATACGTCGCATAAAACAGATCAGCAGAACAACACGTTTCATTTCCACGTCAGCCTGAACATCCTGAACAATAGTAAAAGTTTCATTTTAAAAGCGCTTACTTGTATACGTGTTAGAGCTGTACAACGAAGGCTCGCGCTTAATATGTATGAAGCTTGTGAAATAATCGGTTAGTGGGCGGCGACGTCGTTAATCATGTCCCGGCGGACAGCGTCTCATTCTCGTCCATTGTGCCCTAAAACTGCCCCGCAATTCCACACAATTGCGCAACTACTAAAGTAATTATATACTATACTTTGGAACGGTCGTTACCTCTCAGCAAAAATACACTGTTAACTCACTATACGCTGACATAGATATATAGTTACTCATAAATGGAATGTTTCTATATTAAATAGTATTTATAGCTTCAGAGTAGTTTCTTCTAACTCATTCGGGTTAACTTGTAATGTTTTTGTTGTTTATTTTTTTACTTATTTAGGGACATTTTACCAGACATTTAAACCACACACTAATAGAGATTAGTTTGATTTGACCTTGATATGTAATTATATATTTCTGTATAATATATGCTTTCTTCACTAAAAAAATCGTCATCGAATTTTTCATCGTTTATCGTCAACCCAGTTGTAATACGGCGAGACGTTGAAAGCAATATACGACTGTCTATTTCAAATATTGAATGTCTTGAGTAATATTGCCCTTGCGCGGGACGATTCAGGAATATCAAAGTCTTTTTTGCTAACGTTTACATTAGAAAAATAAGGCTAAGTGTTCTCATCTAGCGGTGTATACGTGATCTGAAAGGAATAGATAAACTCTGAGTTGAATTTTTTATTAAATTCTTTTTGCTGTAAAATATAAACGACGGGTGTACTAAGAAAACATTTAGTACAAACGTTCAATATGGCGTACTAAAATGACAGTTGGATAAAGTAAATTTATGATCGGATTAGTGTAGTTTTAGGTAAATTTTATTTTTAAAATACTTACGCAGTAAAAGGTAAAATATTTATTTGTACAGATAAAAAATTTGATCTCAAGTTAGTAAGCTCAACAAACAAAAAGCCTACAATGGTGTAGAGTAATTGAATGTCACACTGTATCAAGAACAAAGACTATTAAAATGAAAGTAAATTCGACATGGATCAAATTATTTCATTACATTATTGACTAGTTATATTTAGTCAGATTCCTTTTGTGACTAGTGTATAATGTCACTTTCTTATTGTAAGTACCTCATTACTCATACCAGTATCGTTTATCTAAGTAAGATAATTAATTGTATTTATTATTGATAAATAAACAATGTTTACAAAGATAAAGTAATGACACATGGGAAATAATAAGTAATGTTTACAATATTAAACAAACGAAATAATGCAAACATTGTACAACGTTTACGTCGAAAAACTGTGCCGTCACCTGAATCATTTCCGTAAGGACACGGCGTGATTACATAAGTGTGTATCGTTCGTTGCATATTTATGAACAGACGGAATACAAAGCCTCCATAAATATGTTACGCTGCTTTATCATCTGCGATATGACTTCAGATTGGTGGTCGTTACACTCAAGTTTTCTTACGTTTGTAGTTTGCTTAAGTTGCTGTTGTGTTTATGGTCAGTAATATTACATTTTTTATTTCATTTTATTACTAATTTTACTGTCGCATTGGTTCAGTTATATGGATAGTAAATAACCTCGCTGGTTGGGCACTTGAAGTCTTTAAGGATAAAGATATTTGGCACTCCGTGCCTTCTGCCTAACTCTTTCGACACCTAAGATGATATTATTATGATATTATAATGTACTGTTATAATAATATTTCAAGTGCAAGTATATAAGTCCAGGTGATTTCTAACTTATATCCTATTGGAACGGTATATATTTTGCAATATGTCGTATATTCTTAACGAATGCGTAAACATTTAGATTTTTATCTCCGCCTTTCGTAATTAGTTGCTATGATTGATGTTTACTTTTTAAACATAAACATTTATTTTTGAAATTTAAACAAACTTTATAACTCATACATGGTCCCTGACTTCTGACTGTTCGTGGATCTGGATAGTTTGGTCATAAAGCTGTATTCTCTGAAAAACACGTACACTAAGGGCGCAATATGGCTTCAAATGTTAGATCTCTTCAGACCATGTTATTTACACATTCTTGCCGTACGAGGCCTCTAATGGAATCTTAGAGACTAAGCGTTTAATCAATTTTAATGACACATTGAAATATAATTATTTGTCGATTGTCAAATTCTCACGTCGCTTGGTTACCATTTTTTTTTTCAAAACTTTATTATTATTATTGTATTATATGGAAGTATTAATAGAAGTATCTTTTGTTACATGGAGGTTTGTTACATTGCAAATTTTGTCGTCATTAGAAACAGCTTTCGATGCACTAGTTCTGCTTAATGTCGTACTTCTTCTTTCTTATAAACCCATTCTTCATTTGACGTTAGATTTAATTTGATTTTTTTTCTGTAATAAGCGGAGTGAAGAATTATTATATTAACGTCGTTCGCTTCTCTCCGCTGAGCGAGAGTGTGTGCTATCAGGAGCAGATGGCACCGTAATAAACCGTCTAGCCAGGATAACGTCGCAGCGGGGGGAATGCATGTTCAAATGTACCCGGGTTTTTATTGTAAGCACGTGACAACGGGCCCCAGTATCACCGAATGCCACATTTTTCGTGATACATCCTCATTATTACTTGCTACTCTATGCCATTCCAGAAAATGTCTAGACAGTAATATGTGTACATGTTTGTGAATGCCAAGTGTCTTATCAAGCAAAGGGCAGTTTATCGATCGAAATGAATGAGAAATATGTAAATTATTTTTATGAGCTCTATCCCACGATTTCGTAATAGCAAGAGTTAAGAAATGCTTTCGTAAGCATGTTTCGAATATAATAGAATTATGATAATTATTCTGGAAGATGAATGATTGAAGAGAGATAGCGCTATCTAAATTGTCACAGCCAGAGTTAGCGTACTGAATATTTTGTGTAATGTAAGGACCTATTGCTATAAAACCACATAGTAACTATAAATCTCATCCGCCTATATCCGCATCTTTAACATAGGTACTTTTTCTGCTTGCGTCAGGGAAATCTTTTTAATTCTCGACCCTACGCCAGATCGCCTTTATTACACTTTTACCTATTGAAAACCCTTTGTCGGCTACTTCGCAATATCCAAACAAACGCACGAGTGGGCAACAATTAACATAATAGTTGAGTATTAATTTTCATACTCAAATGTTCATCTCATTTTTTACTTTAGCCAGTGGTTGTCAAACATGGAGACTTAAAAAAAGAATTCAAATTTCCCTCGAGCCAAAATAGAGGTACTATTTTCCTACTACTACAGGTTTAAATTAGAGCTGTTACACGCTTTCTCGTTTTAACTGACCTTATAGTGAAATATTCTAACTGGAGTAGTAGACACAAGCCATCACACTTTGTTATAATCCTATTAGTGGTTGCTTGGAAATGTCCAAAGACGCGAGCGGCCACGTGTGAGTGCTGGCTGCTCGTTTGCTCTTTTATTAGAAAAAATATACAACCATCCACACAAACTACACATACCTCGAAAACCCAACATATCGAACGGGTATAACATAACACGAAAAGTGAATGTAAAAAGTAATTTTATACTAACAGATATTATAATACTTAATTCTCATTCTCAATCCCGTGCGTTGAATTAATTATAACAATGTCGGAGCACTGTCGAAAACTGGCGGAATGATAAACATGGGATCCTAAAAAGTTACGAAGTTAAATTGCATCGCAAAAAGCCAGTTAATATGTTCGACCGAGCCGAAAACACACACGTACTTTACTAACTCATTAATTGCTTCTGAGAGCCGATGTGAGGGTGGAAAAGGATAAATGACATAAAGTATATCTTTCATTCGGGTGGCCTTTGCTAACGTGCAAAGAAATGTGTACATATATTGATACGTACATACATTGTGATGTTGTAATCAGTCAGTACATGGGTCTTTGTCAATGAATGATTACCTTTTGTACTAGTTCATTAGGCTCACTAAAGCTTACATAAATAAGGACGGGAAAATGGAAAAGTTAGTCGACTAATAAACCCGCGTGACCGGAATTCTTTGCAATGCATACATCCTTTTTTTCTGCACTTCACAAGTGGATCAGCAGAGGACGCTTAAATCGCTGCATTCAAATTGGGAACGGGCCTCGTTGGTTGCTTACACAGGTCACATGATTTTAGTTTCAGTGCATCTGACTAATAATAAATTGTCGTACACCAAAATGTTTTCGAAATTATTCAGAGCCAACAATCTACACTGATGAGAAACCCAACTAATCTGTCTGTCTATCAGTTGGGCTAAGTTGTCTTCAAGTTACAGGATTCATTAAGGATTATGCGTCAGCCTATTATAATTTCTTGGTTAATGATTAATTAATGGCATAAAAAATTTAATCTATATATCAATACATGAAGAGAAACCTTATATTTATTAGGAGAGAAACCTTATATTTATTTATTAGGAGGTTTGGCATACTTAAAATTTATATGAAGATGTGCAAAAAGGAATTGATATGAAGTACGTGCTCTAAATAAGTACACAAAATTAAAGTCAAGTAAGTTAAATGCAATCACATCTTTGACACAAAAAGATAAATACGAGTCAAATGGAATAAAACATTTAATGATATTTGTAGTTTTGTGTGATTATTTGTACGCTGGTACGATATTATTTGTCGCGTCTTATATGCCCTTTACCATAATGAATAACAACGAGACACACGTACTAAACACACTTAAAATGTGAAGAAGTTTGTAGGAAAATTCAATTTATTCAACAAAGCATTAACTCAAACTACTCGCGTTCGTAAACATCTCACCTGCAGAGTTTCCGTCAAGTTATTTCCCGTGATTTGTGTAGCGCCACGTAAAGAGTCGCTTTACAAGCAGCTTACAGAGCATGCGATTGTAGTCCGATGTATTTCTACATGAATACAATTATATCTAGTCTAGTCTAGTGTCTTAGAGGTACGTAAGCAGAGACTATAGCTTTCGAAGGACTATGGCTCTAACAAACTTCTTCCGTCTCCTTCATACTTGTATTCTTCTCCGTCACTCGTGTGACGTGTCCACGATTGTGTCCCCACAGGTTACAATTCGTATTTTCCTTTTAAATAAAAAAGGGTCTTGAAGGGATCTGCTGCTATATGACTGAAGCTAGAAAACTGCGCTAACATTTATGCATGTAGTGCATGGAGCCCTTAATAACGTTACCAGTCGTTTTCCCACGGTCCCTTTCCTTCGTTACAGTCGGTTGCTTCCTGACTTTGCGGCAGCAGCAATTATGACTATCGCCATCATTTGTTTTCTTCAAATAAAAAAATTGTTCTAACATTCGTCCATGACCCGACCCGACCTGACCACGACCCAATGCAAGTAACATATTTGTTGGTATTTGAGAACGCAACCATTATTAAGTGCTGAGTTTATCCTTAGACTGGCAACACTTTTTTTTCCTGCCTTCCGTGTGCTCTATGGCTGACAACTGACTTGTGTAAACGCTTGCTCAAATAAATTCTGCGTA
>DWQT01003875.1:0-11895 GCA_018244895.1 Myscelus amystis hages | reverse complement strand
CTTACCACACCCTTCAAACCAGAACACAGCAGCGCTTAACACTGCTGTTATAAGGCAGAAATAGGTGTGACGGTGGTTATATGTGTAGTTTATTAGTTACCTGATCGTATAATCATCTATCTATCTATCTATCTACAAGCCCGGCCCAGTTCAGCTTCGGATCAGATGGCAATATGTTGTTCAAAAAATAGTGTCTTAGTAAATGTTTCAATCAGTTATCAGCGACGAAAATTTTTACTAATGGTTCCTAAACCTTAATGGTTCCTAAACCTTATTATGGAAAACCTTTAAGTGCATGGTGGTTTAAGAATTTATTTCTCAAAAGAGTAACAATATTCACTCATACTCAGTCATAATTTTGTATTGGTTGTTTATGTATGTATATTTCCTTCATTTTTAGATTTGTTTTTTATATTTAAATGAATTTTATTAATACATGTACATTCACTTTTAATTCAGTAAATTTCTATTAGTACGAATTTATTCATATACCTGCTATATATACCTATCCTTATTTGCTATGTTTGAGATATAAAGACATTGTTATCTCTTCACTAATGTGGCTAGTTCAATACAGCATACAATTTTCTTCTTTTCTACAGAAGATAAGTTTACTTTACTCATTTCGAGTTGGTTAAAGCGGCTTACCAACCCAAATGCTTATACCCTAGTATTAAAACTTTGACAACAAAGTTTCTATGAAATTATTTCGCGAGGCAACTAACCGGAACGTTCTTTGTATTTCAAGAAGAAGCATGAAAATATCTCATATTGCGTTTCATGAAGGTAAATTTTTATTGCAGAAAGGATTTTCACTAATCATTAGGATTAGAAATATTTGTATCCAAATATGAATTTATTTATTGAATTTGACATTAAAATTTTGCGTTATTTTTAAGGGATTTCCGATTTCCGCGCTGCAACCATAAAATATTTCTGGGAAAAAATCTAAGAGATATGTTCTATAAATTCCTCTATCGTCCAACGAAATTCCATTAAAATCGGTGAAACCGTACTCAAATTACTTCGGACAGACAAACAGACATAAATGTAAAAAAAATGTTTATAACTAGATTGACCCAAGAAATAAGCACCTTAACATCAAATAAGCAACAACATTGAGTCAGTGGTTAAGTCTCAAAACACGTATTCCGTTTCAATTACATCGCGCGCAAGAAGTGTCCCTCTTATAATAGACTCGTATAAGAACGGATTACAAAGTGAATCCTCTGTTTCTTCATTAAACTCCAATTTGAATTTTGAACAGAAAATAATAAATCAAGGGTACCGTCTGCGCAGACTGCAATTAAAACGAGCTAAGCCAACATTTTCTTCTAGTTTTCAGAGAGCAGTGCAAAGAAATTTTTTCCAATGAATAAATTGCTCACCGCGGCCAATTCATTGCTACTTCAAACTTTAAATACAGACCCACTTTCTTCTTTCCGCTGATATATTTTATTGTACTATTCCCTATTACGATTTCCTGCAAGGTCGATTGAAATAAAAGTTTGTTTAAAATTTTTCTAGAAAATGCTTATAGAATACCTTTACTATGCAGCTCTGAAACTGATTCTCTAAACCCATTCGATTTGAACCCAGACCGCTACAGTGGGGGCCAAAATCTAAGCGACTAGGTTATTACTGCTTTACCGACTCTTACCAATTTATAACTTGTTAAAGTTCGTTTCGACACGCCGGAAGATATATTCGCCTATTGCTAAAATAGCTTGAAATATTTATTTTCTTCACCTAACAGATTTAGGGATAACCGGAAATTTGTACGTAACGAAAAGGGTGCGAGATAGAAAAAAATAGGCCAAGGGTTCTAACAGATGGCCTCGCTTAGCACAGACTCGGACCCTTTAAATAATTGCCAGAGAAAGTAATAGGAGAGTTTTTTTTCAGAAAAAGTCACTGTTGTTACTTTTCATACAATAGGTAACTTGATCTTAAATAGTCAATTTACGATCGCTTTCAAGATTAGACGCAGTTTTTAAAACTCTTAAAATTTATATTCCAAGTTTTCCACTGCAACACAGTCTACTTACTTCGTTACCACGATTGTGAATTTGTTCGTTCACATAATAAAATATTCTCAAAAGAGTGAAAAACATTCCGGGGACGAAAGTGGCCGATGTCACTCACCGGGCTCAATCTATCATTTTGCAAACCATTACATAATAACAAAGGGGGGAAAAGAATTACAAGAATTGTCCCTTAAGTGAAGATTAAGTTAAAAAAAAATAACAGCTTAACTGTCCCTTATTGTATAGGATGTATTCCCTCTGATTTTCTGTTTAAGTGTTGTAACAGAGATACGAGTAAAGAGTTTTATAGTTATCCCGTTATGTAAATGTATGATTTAAGTCTACTAGCGATAGGCCAATTTTAAGTTATATGGTGAATACAGAGTTTGCTACATCTGCTATCTGATTGCAAATTACTCAACTAAATAACTGTGTTATGGCAACTAGACAGCTGGTAAACATAATATGTAGGTCACAATGCTTATATAGATATTTTTACATTCACACATAGAACAAACAGTTACGCTTATCGCACAAAGATTTGTTATGGGTGAGAATCGAACCTAAGACCTTTGCAGTCAAGGGCACCCAACTACGAGAGACTACCCAACACCAAGTTGATGACGACACCTGTGTACATGGATAAGTAACCGTTAGCTATAATTAATGTACATTCACGGTTACTTACGCCATTCTCGCTTTGGCAGCTTCAACTCTCACTTCGGCCCCATTCGTCCACTAGGGGGTTTTTGCTTCAAATCCTAAACTATGGCATAAAAACAGCTTATCGAATTGCTGCAGGACTCGAACTGCAAAGGAGTGCACTGAGATAAAAATGTCACATTATCGGACAATATGGCGCGTCCTGAAGCAAACCAAAGGCCAGGAAACTTAGGATTCGCTCACACTTTAGTGCATTTGCTTTGAAAACTTTCAGTTAACTATATCACAATCGCAGTACGTTTTCCTATGAATAATAATAGTAATATCCTTCTCCACAACCTGTTTCCCCTACTCTCTCACCCCCAAAACGAGATTGCCAAAACGAAATCAGAATTTCTGGAAATTTGCAATTATATTGAAAACATCGTGAACATTGAGAGGTAATACTCGATATTATTGTCAACATGTAAATTATTAACATTAATATTGAGTGTAGCATTATATCTCTGTAACATCGGTTGCTAAGTAAAATATGTTTTGACTTTTGGTATATCTTATTAATATTAACAAAACGATCCTATAAACAATTATTACATTGGAAAAACATGTATTTCAAATGAAAATTGGTTTAATTACATTTGTATGAACTCCATGATTTGATTAACTTTGATATT
Source organism: Myscelus amystis hages (assembly GCA_018244895.1). Taxonomy (NCBI): domain Eukaryota; kingdom Metazoa; phylum Arthropoda; class Insecta; order Lepidoptera; family Hesperiidae; genus Myscelus; species Myscelus amystis. The sequence goes on along the minus strand of DWQT01003875.1, from coordinate 8,531 downwards.
TTACTTAATTGTTAGTAATTTTCAAACAAGAAATTGCGAGTCATACCAATTATATTATTACTTAATGCTACTATACTATTATTTAATACTACATACATTTATTACTCACATTAACGTACTATGTATATATAAATTAACCAACTTTTTTCAACTAAATTAATTCCACGTAAACATGAGCACTAAAAATCTGGTCTTTATTCAAGGCAAAGTTATGACGTACGTAGTTTGATGTGTTCGTGCTATTAAGGGCAGTTGGGTGTCAACTTTTATCTTTAAAAAAAGAATTGTAACAGCTATGTAAACGAGCCGTAACCATCCCGCAAAGCAATGACTGGGAAAGCTCATAAAGTCAACCTTTAAAAATAGGGAAGGATAAGAAGTAACATTCGCTTTAGGAAATCGTAAACAAGTTTGGCCCAAAGTAACGATTATCGTTATTTTAATTTGAAAGGGTACACAGCGAATTGCTATTTAGTTGATGTTAAGTATGGCGAACTTGTGATTATGTTGTAGATATAAGAAACACAGAAGGGACCCCTTTTAATACCCCACTGCTGTGGACGAGTCTCTTAGGAACTGCGGGAACCCTCAAAGATTAGCAGAGATTGGATTGGAGATTGGCAGAGATGTTACACATTACTTAAAAAAGTTATCTTCCTTAGAACGGCATATTAATAAAAAGTATGAAGTTCAATTTTTATACAATACTAATTTCACGATTTAAAGCAATTCACGTGCTCAACTGTATTGTTATATTTCCATGTTAAAATCCTTTGAAAAAATTCCATATTTACAGTTCGTCCGCAACTTTTTAATATTTTCGATGTATCAAATATTAAAATCCGTCTTTCCTTGTTATGGTCGCATCTCACTATTTACGAGTAAATAGTAAACTAAATAACACTGTTATTCAGTGTTAGTTTAACAAAATTTAAGTACTTACCGCGGTTCCGTATACGAAATTTCACGATAAAGTAATATTCCCTCAAAATGTTTGATTAAATGAGCACAATACTCACTTACATGACAATACAAATATTTTGTTTTAAATGATTATGGTCCGAATGACTCTTTTTACGTCTTAATTTATTCCAAGTATTTGCTTAAAAATAGTAGGTACTACATTGCAGTAACCTACTACTTAACCAGATTTTCACAGAACATTTCTTTCCGTGAGTTAATATTGTCAATTTTTGACCCCTTTTTGTTCCACTTTTGGACTCGGGCCGGTCTCATAATGAGAAGGTTTAACCTATAGTTTGACGCTGAGCAAGTGCGGGTTGGGAGGTTGCACACCTCAAAAAATATTATATACTTTACATATATAGCTTACAGGTTTCCTCGCAATGTTTTCCTTTATCGGTATAACAGTACTATTTACATTTTTAGTGACAAAACTGCAGTCTTTGTAAAGATTGGAACCCAGATCGTCGGAGCGGCAAGCTAAAATCTAAAACACTAGACAGTCCAAATCAATGCACTACACTTTATTCTGATAAAGTCTTTACCTCTGATCTATCAGATCTGTCTCTACCTTAAGCCAAGACATTCAAGTAATATTTATGTCATACGTTAATAGTTAATTTTTGTCATATGTTGAGAGTGATAGATGGGGATGAAGCACGGCAGGTGTGTGAGGATAAAGATATTTGGCACTCGGTGCTCTCTGTCTACCCTGTTAGGGACCTGGCGTGATGATTCTGTACGTATGTTAATAGTTTCAACTTACACGTTTGTAGTGCGACAAGAGGATTGTACACTTTCCGATCAATACGTCCGGGAGTCGAAAGATGCAATTCATCCAGCTTAAATCTCGTCCCGCAGCGAGTCTGTCTAGATTGCGTCTTCAAATATCTCCTTCTAAATCTCTAGAGAAAGTTTTTAGATACGTGCGGACTTAGTGTAACAGTAATTTAGTATAGCAATTTCAAGTATTTTACAACTATCGTTTGTCGAAAAGAAAAAAAAAACTTTAAATAAATATTATATTGTATGTTTATCAGCTGCCACGTTACCATAACACAAGTATTAAATTGCTCAATTTGGATTCAGATAGCCGTATATGGAATTGTCCTTAGTTATTATTATTATACTTAGTAATTGCTACTTGCTTAATATAATTTCTGTTAATGTTTTACTTTTGCAAGGACATACATATGCCGATTTGATGGTCCAGTCACTAATGAACTGGACTGATGAGACGTGTGGTAGTCAGCTTGCTAATATTGATCTAGACTAGACACATTCAGTTAAAATTACTGTGTTGAAAAGCTTTATTAATTTGTACATTTAAATGAAAGACAAAAAAGACAAAAACCATTTATTTGCACAAATACGGTTACATTCGAAGATCTTACAAAGTTATTAGTTCAATCCATATTCTGCCTTTTACGGCGTACAAATTAGTGATATAAACATACAATTACTTTTGAAAATAGAACTTTACCTTATATTTACTTTTGAAAATAGAACTGTAACTTATATTTACTTTTGAAAATAGAACTTTTACTTATATTTACTTTTGAAAATAGAACTTTTGAGTTCATATATTTATACAGCTTTTTATTGCAATGATATAAGCTGGATCCGAATGTTAGGAAGACATGACCAAATGCCAGATTAGGGTTACGGAAGGGCGCCACTATTTGAAAATAGACTCCTTGGAATGGGAAACTAAATTTCGAACCACTAGGCTCTCAGAGCTCTCGGTCACCACCACGAGAGGAGAGCTATCAGTCACCATAGAAGCTCTGCCTGCTTTAAAACCAAATAGGGCGATTACTTGTGACAAAATATTATTTCTAGTTGCGTGTTTAACCCGCTTGCGAACTGGATAATCACTGTGTATGTAAAACTTGTAAAGTAATTAACTATTCCTATGTAAATATGTTGTGTCCAACCATGCTTAAATAATGTTCAGAACTCCCTAATAATCTGGGTCTCATAAATTTAGTATCTTCTTATTTTATTCAGAGGCAGAGAGTACCTGCTTAAAAATGAACGTATCCGCAGAGCAAATATAAAAAAATACACATTACTGGACCAACAACCGTATTCACAAGGCCACAAAGGAGCGTAGAGAAACACAACTTTATATGCCGATTTCTTCTGTAAATCTTAGCAGTTAAGAATCAAAATGATGTAACAACAACGACAAAATGTTTGGGAGTATCGCTCTTGCACAAAAATCTCACTATCCAAAATTCTTTAGGTTTTTTCTTATTAATATAAAACTCAAGAGCGCAAAGTTCAAACAATGACACAGTAAGGTTAAACGAAATGGCCATTAAACTTACACAGTGAAGGTTAATAATTTGTATGTTATTATATAATACCATCACGTGAAGTCTCTAAGGAAATATCTTGTGTAATGTGTCTCGGAATGTCGTAGTTGCGCTCCAGTATAGTGTAAAACTAGTTTGCTAATACACACAGACTGTGTTGAAAAGTAATTTATTTTATTTCATTTAACTCGTTTTAAGATAAGATATTAATATTTTTATTATCATTACTATGGAAACTTAAGCCAAGTCATCTTAAATAATTATTCTTAGGAATATAAATTAATCTATCTTTTAGATTCTTTGAAGTATCTATACAACTCGAAGTGCCCACATGACATTAAGTTGCTAGAATTATAAGATCATAAGAAAATAAAATATGCTTACAATTTTGTCTCAATTCGACCCTGGACCGACCAAATACTTCAATAATACCTTTAATTATTATGTTTTCGGTGTAGGCAGCCATGTCATCGCAGTTCACACAGAATTCAATATGAAAACCCACTTGTGGGACTATGCCAATTATTATATTATTCAAACGGTGTAATTTAAATATGTATATTACAATAGAGTTACTTCCATTTGCAGTGCACATGGATATCAGATTATCCTCGGACTAGTAATTTTAATTATTAAATGGTTCCAAATAAAATCATTTCTCAAGAGAATATTATTCTTTGCTGAAACAGCAGAATAAAGTATGCATCATCTCAACGACATTAGCATAAGCAAATTGAAAAATATACGTCGGCTGCTTACATTTTCTCGTATTGAATAAACATTTTATCGTTGTTAGAGATTATAATAAAACGTTCCGAGTTGCATAGTAAGTATACATACATACATAATCTTTTACCCTTTTATTTTTCGAAGGTTTTAAGACCACTTTCTACCAGGCTACTCAAACCAGGCGAATCTGCACATTTAACATCACACAGAAAACATTACCTACTCGTATAACTTTATACCACTAATATGCACTGGTGTATAGGATGCCTATTCAATATGAATCGTCTATAGCAGCTATTCTCAAAGTTTAAGTAGAAATGGCGGTCGAAACCCCGTAGAGGCCTCACAGAGCCCGCGGGCATCTCGAACACAGAATATTACTCGTAGTTCTATGGTTTCACTTTCAATAGCCAATATATTGTAAGTTAGTAAGTAATTAAGCGGAATGACCAGAACATAATAACTTGTCGTATGTTAAGTTCCAAATTAATTAGTCAATAATCTGTATTTAGGAGCAGCAGTTTTGCGCATTTTTAAATATGGCATTTTTAAGAAACAATTATACTACCAATTACTCTCCGAAACCGGCGTGTAGGCATGAAGAGAGTGATGTATGTACATATGTGGATGAAGCACGGCAGGTTTGCAAGGACAGAGATATTTGGCACTCGCTGCTTTCTGCCTGCTTCGTTAGGGACCTGGCGTGATGGCTATGTATGTAACACTGCCAATTATACTTGTTATTGCAATACATACTTTCAACATTTCGCTAAATCTGATATCATGAAACTGTTATTTTTTCATTAAAACCTCAAATGAACATGCAATTGGTAACAACTGTTGAAACTATTAACGACTTGAAATTATTTGCTGATAATAAAGTAATTTATTTAAAGTTAGCAGCACGATAGTTTCAAACGACAGCTTCAGACGGTGCCAGTGACACTTCGATTTCACAACCACTTCTGCTGAAATTACGTTGAGCAATACTCAGGATATTACGAGCACTATGAGCTTTTATAGGCGGTCTCTTATGTTTCTGAAGTTTATAATAACGTCTATTTTACTGTTTGACTAACCTTGCTGTTGAGTTGAGACCCAGACTGCTAAACCGTAGGCCATTGGTTCGAATCGCATCTAGGATAAACATTTGTGTCATGAGTACATTTTCTTATTGTGTCTACATTGCGTAACAGGCACGGTATAGATAATTGTTACATATCTAGCGTACTGCAATCGAATCTTACCAACAATACCTACTTCGGTCAGTCTCTGTGCGGACACAACCAGTACACGATTTACATAAATACAGTCACAGAAAATGTGTGACGTAATCCTACTTATGTCCTTCTTATGTTTGACACAACCGCAGTAGTTGATGCGATTTATTTATTCCGTTATAAACTTACTGTATATTTAATGACAATTCACTTGCTTTTTGCTTACACTATGGGCAATTAATTTTGTTACATATTTTTCATACGTGATTATATGTTCATAGACGGATTAATACAGGGTAGTTATGGTGACTGATTGCTGATTTGAAAATAATTTTAAAATATGAGTGAATTTTCTTAGGACATGATTGTACTATCGAAAGTAATGTCTCGCTGTGAAAGGCAAAGCTAAAGTTGGACGCAAATAAATACAGGAAGGTACATATATCAATATTGATACAGGCTTATGAGTAAACTATAAGCTCGAATGCAATTTAAGCCGTATTGAAATCGAAGAAGAAATTTCAATTAGAATCAGTGCAATATTTTTGAGAATCTTAAAACCAAATATAAAACTTGGCAGGGAATCGGAGTGAAGTTCGAATGCTCGTATCGATTCAATTTGCAGCTTTTGAAGAATCTTCGTAGCGTTCCGAAGTTCTGGAGTCTATGTAAACAAATGAGTGGAATATTTGTATCCGATAAAGATAGAGAAAAGTGTAAGGATAGAAATGTTGGGCACTCGATGTTTTCTGGCTACCCCTGTGGTTAGGTATGGGCAGTATGAATTGTATGGATGGAATAGATAGTTTGGTTGGAATTGATAAAATAGATGTAATGGATAGTATGCGTGGTATAGATATTATGGGTGGTATGGATGATATAGATGGACCAAATGTTACGGATGGTATAGATGGACCGAAGTGGTCCAAACTGGTACGGGTGGTACACACGGTACGGATGGTACAGTAGGTATGGATGGTATTGTACATGGTACTGATTGTATTGACAATTAATAATTGAAATGTAATTTCAACGAAACTTAAGAAACTTAGGCATTAAAAAATTACGTCACAATTTTCATAGTAACTGAACTATTTTGAAGAAAGAAGATGAAATAGTAACTTTTGAGTATTTGAGTAACTAAGTAGTATAACGCTAGAAGCGAAAACCATTTTTCAGGATGTATTCACTGCTGCCTAATGGATAAATGAAGTGGCTAGCGATCATTCCGGTAAGTCTGAAAAATTGCTTCAACGCTCATGAGAATTACATTGAGTAGGCGGAAGTCTTGATATTAATGCTAGTTCACACACACTCGAAAACAGTTTGAATGTAGTGTGTTTACCACAACATATAAAATATCTATTTTCAACTTTAATTGATTAATGGGAAAAATGCATTGATCTGTGAAACGACTGAAATCGATTAATCGATTTATCTGCCCATTTTCCGAATACTTGATAATCTGATTTATGTCAACTGACCAGCGTATGGGCTTAATTTAGAGAAATTTTAAGGGTATACTGTAAGAATGATTTATCATTACTAAATCGCCGATTACACCAAAAATATGTCAGAATATTTACATAAAACAAGTATTTGTTGCATGATGCTAATATTATCTTGTTATAATTTGAAAATATAATTATGACACAACGATGCACAGGATTCTATATTCATCATTCTCTTTATATACATTATGAATGATATATAAAATCATCTGTACTAACCTTTGCACATTGAACAAGGGGATGTAAGTAGGAGCGATATGTTCAAATAATGCGAGTCACGAGGCATCAGTGTGAAATCTTTATTGCCCCGATTCAGATAGTCTGCCTCTACGTGCTAGTGAATGGAGGTGATCATTTTAGTTCTGAATCATTACCTGATTCACGGTTCAGTAAGCTTGCTCACCTCGGTATATATAATGGAATATATGGAATTATTGACGATGTGTTTGGATTTTCACCAAATGAAAAATAATAACAATGAAATTAATTGATTGAATTTAATTGATTCTAAATTAGACAGATCCCGTACTATTTTGACCAGACTATATACTTATACAAAACAATTCACATCCAGACACAGTAAAAATCTTGTTAATTACTGAACTATTTGTCTTTCCAAATTTATTTTATTAACTTAACTTAACACTGGACTAATGTAAACGAGCCAAGCATAGTCGTGGGCGCATTAAGACATTTGATGTTCTAATTTAACCTTAATATTTGAGATTGGATACAATGACTAAAGTAAATACCAGTAGAATCTTCTATACATAAAAAAATATTACAATGCATGTACATTTCTTTCATGACCTCACCGTAAAATTAACGGCAATCTCAACTCGGCAGTTTCAACAATGGAAGGGCCTTTTTAATTTATGTTCCCAACGACCGGAGGGTAATTTGAATTTGAAATTTGTTTTCGCAAATTCGTGTAAATGTCATATACAAATAAACGGCTTTGAACAGATGGTTGCCAATCCAAAATGAATTTATTCTACATTATAGTAACAATCGAGGATTTACATATATATCATGCTAACAGCTCAAAAGCGGTAAAAAAGTGATGATGATAAGCGAGTAATTTTTACAAAAAAAAAGCGTTTTTTTTTTTAATCAGACTGCCGCGTGCCGGTAAGGTCATATTGTAAGAATGCAGCATTTAATCTACAAATATGATAAATACAGTCTTATAAATAAGTTACTAGGAACTCATAAAAGGTTTTTTGCGTCTAAGAAATCTATCTATGTAATTCCATAAAACTTTTGTACGAGTATAATTTGTATCGTGGTGATAGTTTATGGGAAAGTCAATCTGGAAAATTGTTACATTTATATAGAGGGAACGAATTCGTATGTACGCTTCGTGTGAAAGGAGATTGTTGGAACTTTTGTGTCTCGTACTAGAAAAGAATTGGTTAGTAAAATGTGTTATATTTTATCAGCAATGGTCCTTATTATTATATGTCTGATAAATTGTGGAGACTCCTTTTTCTATTACCAAACTACACACAGGCATTCTCTTCTCAAGGCAACTAGGTATAAGTATACATAATGTATAATACGACGAATAATAATAAGAATATGCTTTATTATACACCATAATGGAAATAACAAAAGAAACAGGTTTTGGAGAATATAAATGATAGTTTAAAAAAAAACTAAAAAAATACACTTTTTATAGAAAATCCAACTAAAAAAATAGAAAATAATTTTTTAAAAATTTGAATTAAGAATAGTGTAAATAAGATAAAAATATTTTTTATTGTAAAAAAGCGTGGGGTGCATGG
>DWQT01003874.1:0-11896 GCA_018244895.1 Myscelus amystis hages | reverse complement strand
GTGGCCATTTTCACAGTATTTTTGCACTCATGATAAAATCGACAAAATGTAGATACGTTCATCTGACTCTTACACCACAAGCTATGACAAATAATTAGAAAAGTTAGATAGAAAATATTTTATTAAATAAAGTCCATAAAATTAGCAAAACTCAGTTTCGTTAACGTAAAATGTGTAACAAATAAAATAAATATATTTGTTAAAATGTTCTTATGTTTTGTGTGGTGTCACAAGTCTTGCAACTACCGGACACCAGGAGCCTACTACACACTGCTGATGCGGCCGGAGAAGAGATACTTTGTGTGAATACTCTATAGAAGTATCATATTCTCATGATCACTTAATAATAATAATAATAATATCTTAGGACAATTCCACACACGGCTGTCTGATTCTAAATTAGGCAATTTATTGCCTGTGCTATGGTAACCGGACAGCTGATATACTTACATATATACTATACTATACTTACATACTATATAAAACTTATATTTATTACGACCAGACACAGAACAAACAAATGTGCTCATCACACAAATGTCTGTCCCGGGCGGGAGTCGAACCCACAACCTCCGGTTTCACAGTCAGGATCTCTAACCGCTCGACCATGAGGCCAGTCGACTTAATATTCTGGCATTTCCATTTTCCAGATGTCCGTGGGCGAGCGTGCCAAGCTGACCTGCTCCCCTGACTATGCGTACGGCCAGCAAGGTCACCCGGGGGTCATCCCGCCGAATTCCACGCTCATCTTCGACGTGGAACTCATCCGTCTTGAATAAAGTCACAACCATTTCACAATCACCAAGGCATTTATTCAATCTCAGTAGATTTAACAGTTGTAGATTCACATTTCTATATTATATATTCGATTAAGATTGAAATGTTGTGATAACTTGATTGCGTTTTGTTACCGAAGGTTTTCATGTAATGGTTCAAATGTAACTTAGTGTACACCCGAGCGGATCATTCTAGATTTCGCCAGTCTAGACTTCCCTCCATGTGCATTTGTAAATCAATTAGGCTATCCATAATGCATGAATTCAAGGTCTTAGGTGTTGGCACATTCCACATCAATTTGAAAGTCAATTCGCCAGATTTTTAATACTATACTGCATTTTGATATCCAATATATTTCTGACCGTTTTGTTTCCAGCACAAGTTTGTATAAATTGCGGAGATTTGAGTTTTTTTTCTTTACCTGCGGGTAAGAAGTTACTTACACCAAAAGCTTTATTATGAAACTTAAGATAAAATAAATATTTGAAGAACTACATGCTTCTTTTATTTATTTATCTCTATCTTTGTATATATTTTCTTATTTATATACAATGGTTGCAGGTGACAATAATCAAAACTTAATAACGGCCTTCTATATTGAAAATTTGCAATCAAATCCTAGGCAGCTTCATTATCTATGAATTAAAAACTCGGTAAACTTGTACACTTGAGGTTTTCATGTGCTATGCAAGTCCCTTCTGACCAGACCACACTGGCCCAGGTATGGATAAGGTTGTTCTCGCTATAGTAGTTCTTATTTTTCAAAATACCATAACTTTGAGTTGATATTACATATTTTTGGTATCATAAAACATGGGTCATTATTTCAAAACCGGTCAATGATATTGATAATATGTCGAGTTTAGAATTGGATGCATAAAGCATTGAGTCTAAATCATGTTTGATAGTAAATTAAGTTTAACACCTAATCATAATTTATGTAATAGTATGCTAACTCGGAGTTAACACATATCTGGGAATTAAAGAATATAAAATGGATTGTCCATGTTTAAATAATTAAACTCATTCTTAAATAAGGTGAAAAAGTTTTTCCTAATACAAAACACATCCTTGACCACAGCAACATGTTGAAATCCTTGGTCTCAATCCTAACAAGTGGGGCACATAATCTGAAATTAAATATATCTGAAATGAAACATATCGCCCATCGATATATTCCAAAACTAAGTCTAAAGAGGGGGCGTTCCAAAATCGCGTTGTGACGTTTGCCCACTTGTGGGACGTGAAAGTTTATAATGTAAATATTTGGATATAATACTGACCTCATATAGGTAAAAATGTAAACCATTTGATAGTTGTCTGCTTGTAAAATTACAAGTCATTTTCACAGGGAAATGCTTGCGTTTTCGACATATTTAAATTTAATCATAGCGTAATAAATATATACACTTAACCAGTACTCCAGTCTAGATTAGACTACACTTAGGTACAACATTTATCTAAGTTAAGCCAGCTCTGCCGGCATACTGAGGGCTTTCTTATCATTACGTGAACAATGCCCACTCTAGGAAAAAGATCACATTATGTAGATAATAGTGATACAGATTATTAGAAAATGAAATTGAAATGGAATATATAAAACGAACTATTTTAAGTGCGCTGTCTACTTAGCTATTCACTTTTCATGTTTAAATACACGTGACGTTTAAAATAAGAAATTAAAATTGCCGCCCCGGAAGTGACGCCGTGTAGTCTATGAATTTGATTACGTGGAAGGACGCGCCTCGCCTGGTTCGGTTGCGCGCGCCGCTTCTACCTACCTAACCATATATAACTTAAATCAATATCTTGGATACGAGGCAGGCGAACGTGCAGACTTACTTTGGTTGCCCACCAAGCAAAGTATTTAACGGCAAAATGGATATCCAAGCGTTTGTCAACAATGTTGACATAGAAGTAATAGTTTCCTTGATCCGCGAGAGATCCATCTTATGGAACAATTCCGAAGAATCCAAATGCAAGCTGCTGACTAATGCGGCGTGGAAGGAAATCTGTACTTTGCTGTACCCAGATTTCGAATCCCTTAGCAGCAAGGAGAAAATTACCATGGGTAAGCCTTATTTGGTGTTTGTTTATTTTTTTTGTTTTTGCCTGAATAGCCATGTTCCAGGTTGATAGTCGCCGGTGGACAACAAATAAATATATTTAAGAAAATTTTTACCACGACGTAAATAACAGCTTTTTATTCGAAATTCGAACGCCTTGAACATAATTGTTCGAAATAGATGTATCACTTTAAATTATGAGACAAACAACGTAGATGATGGAGACAAAAGACGCGTTAAATATAGGAATTTATTAATTACTTGGAAAGAATTTCCATTTTTTTTTATTTAATCAATAAGCAAATATTACTGCGGAAGCCAGCACATCGGGCATGTACTCGTAGAACCACGCCCATAGACAACTAAACTATATCGTTTCCTCTCATGGTAAATAAAATTCAACTTATATCCTGATAGCAAAAAGCCATCTCCCCTGATATTTTGGGGTTCATAAACATTTGTTTTAACCGTTAATACAAAGCAGTTCCGTACATTCTCAGATTACTTATAAATATGTCTCCCTACATCTTTCAAACTCGAACACCTTGCAAGTAAAGTCTGAAGCGAACCGATTACTTGAAAACGCAATTTAAACAAACCTCAAGAAATTGCATTAAGGCTATTTGTGGCGTACAATTAATTTGGATGATTTTTCAGGCAAATGCATCGCCAACAGATGGATGAACGCGAGCAAGTCCCTCATGCACCGCATCTTAAAAATGAAACCGACCAAAGTGACCCGACCTTCCGTGACCATCGACACTCGATTGCGTCTGTTTGAGCAGTTGACGTTTTTGATGAAAATATCTCAGCAGAAAGCCGAGCCACGGTACGTTCCGAAAAGGCAGCAGCCGAATATGAAGCTGAAGAGATTCGGAATACCATCCACGCAATTTCTCAATGCCGGTATATCGAAAGGATCCCGGCGGCGCCGCCGTCCGCGCCTGCCGGCCGTGTTCAACACCCTGGCGGCCCTGCACGGCTACGACACGCAAGCGTCCACTAGCGCCGCCCAGAGCCCTGCGCCCGCGGCGGCACCACGCCGCTGCACGTACTGCCACAGCCTCGTATGCTTCGGATTCTGTAACGGAATGTCTTCATTTTAATTCATCCCCAAATTTTTTTGATATACACCTTGTGCCATATGTTGTATCTCAATATGGATAATTTATAATAAATAACACTCAATACCTACTAAATGTTAATGTTTATTGAACTTTGTTGATCAACACATTCAATTTATTGAAATCCAATTGGTCTCTTGTGGAAATATTATATAGTTCAAAATTATATGATAACTTTGAGTCCTAAACGTTAATTGTCGCAATTTATCCATTAGATGTAGGTATGTCTTGTTTATCTTTATGCTTGATGAAGATAAGCGATACATGGTAGTTAATACTTATATACAATAAATATATAAATTTGTGAATATTGGGTCTTATTTACGTACATGGCAAACCATACTAATAAGTAAGATGTCTTTAGTATTAAAATTACATTAAAGCGTCAACTGTAAATTCCAACACATAACTGTGTAATTAAAACTTTCGAATAATGAACGAAATAAACTTCAAATACGCGGAGGTTCTGGAGACTTCAGTACGCCATCAGACTCTCTGATGTTTAACACATGAATGTTTAACACAATGAAATAGCAATTATGTGTTATAAAATCTTCCTACATCATTTTATTCTCACAAAGGCGGAGGGAGGCTTAGTGTAGTGAGATTTCAGTTGTGTTTGTCTCTAAAGGTGTGATTTCAAAAACCAAGATGGCGCGCACGTCGCCGTTGCTAGGCAACGTTTTCCCGCGCACCGCCACAAACGCGAATATGAGTTTGATTCTATTAATATAATTCTATTTTAATAAATTATTCAACTACACTTACCACTAATCTGAATTGCTAAAAATCCATATTTAGGACAGCATATAAATTAGTCTACTTATGGTTTTTAAAGGCTGCAACCGTTTCAACTTCCTATTGGAGAGCACGAGACTCTGCAATTGGCCCGAAGCAGTGATCAACGCTGTTCCAGGGCAGTGCAGTGGCTTTATCTAATCAATCTGGCTGAGGGACATACTAAATGAAATAAAACGGAAGATATTTTTAATCACTTTTATTAATCAATCTCGACTTCTTTGTTTCAATTTACATTTTTTTTCTAATAGTTTTACTCTTGTAAATAATATTCAGAACTTAGAAAATATAAGATATATAATCATTAAATATCACTCAATATTTATATAATGAAGTGTTCTCTATCGACCACTTCATAATTAATATAATAACTTGGACAAAATAAGCTATTTTTACAAAGCCATTATAATATTAAATGTTAATTATATAAATTGTTCACTATATTTAATTATAAATCATCACTTTCAAACAAAACTTCTTTACCGACACATTTGTGACGTGACAATATAGCAAATAATCGCGAAAACTCCAAGTAATTATTTCTGTCCACATGCAAAACTCATATTAAAAAAAATTTTCATACAGAATGGATCGCACACTTAAATCTTACTTTATAAAAAATCAGTTTCACTTATCCTATACCGATTACCGTTACAGATTATGTACAACTTGAACAGAAACATTATGATGTTCTTAAATATTTTGAATTACAAGTGGCCAGTGCCATAGTGAATGGACAAAATGCGTTTACAAGTATATTGATGCAAAATTAACATTGGTCATTGAAACAAACAATGTGAAAAAAAAAATACTCTGTAAATACATGTAAACAAATTCGTCCCATATCTTAACAGGCACTTTGTATAAACATTATTCACAAACTTGAACGCGACTGAGGCGTATGACAAAACAAATTATCGTGGACCATATAAATGAGACAATATTATTACAGTGAAAATCATTATAAAAAAAAATATTATACCTACATATATATTTAATACAGATTTTAAAAAAATTAACAAGAACATAAATCTTTCTGTTCTCATAAAAATGAAAACCACCGACGCTTCATTCTATGGTTTAAAAAGCACCGTATAAATTACAAATATATGTATATAGCAGAATGTTCATTACTTTTGCTAATTACTTTGCGTCTTATTTATTACAAACAAGTGAGGATACAAAACCGACTCATAGTAAACGGTGACGTTAACTCGTCTGAAATTAGATATCAGTAGATACACTACTGGCGGATTACACGAATATTATGGTACAGTATTAAATCAGTGAATGAACAAGGACCTCGGGAAACTTCTGAATATTTCCGATCGACACGAGTATTACAAAGCGATTAATCAGAAACTTGGTAATGTTAGAAACATAATACTGAAATCAATCTACAGATAAGCCATGCATAATCATTCAAAACAATATTAGACTTCAATTGGGAATTCCAATTAATTGTAATCACTAATCTTAATATCTAATAGCTGTACAAACTAAGAAATATCTTATAATTACCATTTACAACGACACAGATAAGTTAAATAAAAAAAAAAAAATGTGTAATGTCTTCTCATTATAGAAGCTTATTCATATCCCCAGTTAGGCCAGATCTCAATTAAATTTTGGGCGTTACAATAGTTTTTTTTTGCATCAATTGCTGTGCAAAACAAAAATACAATTCAGTCTGTATTTAATACGTAAAACAATTGTTTTTTAACAAGCTGCCCCTTTCATGTAGTCCTTATTGGTGCATCGCACAGATTAAAAATTCGTTCTTACATAACAATATCGACAGAACACAGCCAAACAATGATAACTTAAATTTCATAAGTCTGTTTTATCTGTTCTTGCGTTAAGAATGAACTGTAAGATTATCGTTCATCTAACAGAACAATGAGGATTTTTAAAAAGGTGGAAATGTATTTATTTAGTTAGGTCACTAACATACTGCACACTGTTGTGGGGTTACAATTACATGTTTGCATGAAATGCTTCATCGTAATATTTAAAACTACATAACTAAAATACAATAAAATAAAATAATACCACTCATTGGACA
The DNA here is from genome assembly GCA_018244895.1 of Myscelus amystis hages. Lineage (NCBI taxonomy): Eukaryota > Metazoa > Arthropoda > Insecta > Lepidoptera > Hesperiidae > Myscelus > Myscelus amystis. The sequence continues at coordinate 5,066 of DWQT01003874.1, read as the reverse complement.
CAGATAAGATAAATTAAAACTTGCATCAGGTAAAGGTTTGACGTTTTATTATTACACCTTGCACACTAGAAGGCTTTCTATAGAAAAAATTACATAATTGTGCAGTGCAGTCCAACGGAACACTTTCAAATAGAAAACAATCTGTGCGATATTAAATTTTACTATCATTATTTATTTGGTAAGCTACTGTTAATAATTACTGCTCATGAGCTATGTATTATGGAAAAAATCTGGCCTCTTAGTTGACTGGTAGAAACGCTGACTGCGAGACCAGAGGTCGTGGGTTCAATTCTCACACAGTTGTTTGAACAACATAGAACATTTCTTATCACTTTTACAACTCTACTATACATATAAAATCTTTCTCCAGATAAATTGCATAATCCGTCATTGTTCTGTTGGATGAGTTATGTTATTTTCACAAGTTTTTAGCTAGTTCCTCTAAGTACTAAAGGCGCAGAGATCAATTGTGGACTTAAAACCTAATGTTATATATGACCGCACAGACACAAGGAAAGAAAGAAGGAAGGAAAGAAGTAAGCAGTGTATATTCCGACTTCGGTGTATCACAGCTCATAACAAATTTACTGTTATCGACACTTTTAACATTCGCTAACAAAAATCCTTAATAATTTATAGTCCATTGCCACCCTCTGCGCTCAAGTGAATAGTCAATATTTGAAACCTAAATTACCTACAAAAATTACAAACAACAAATCAGACTTTGACAAATGTGTATAAAAATTACAACCACGCCCGTAGAATGTGAGGCGGAGTGATCTTACACGTTACCTCTATATAGTACGAATTGAACTTTGTACAGACTTACCAAATTCAGGAATTCGGTAAGGGTTTCAACGGGCCAAGGCTCAGAAGTCCGTCCGCGCCGAGAGCCTGCAGACTCGCCGTCATGCCGTTCTGGACGTTGTGCACCGACACCACCGGGATCCCGAAGCACCCGCTCGCCTGCTCCCGGTTGGCAAGCGGGATGAAACTGTATATGCCTAACGAGCTCAGCCGTTTCAGATTTTCCTCCTGGGAGAGATCCACCACGGGCAACCCTAGCTCCCTGTTCGGTCCTGTCACGTTGTGGAACACCCTCTTGTGGTGCTGCAGCTGCAAGGACTTCGGATACGAAGCGGGACACTCGTCGCACTTGAAGATAGGTATTTTGCTTTGGGGATGAGCGTTGCTCATGTGAACGCTCAACGAATTATGGTTCATGAACATCTTTTTGCAAATCTTACACGATAGCATCCCGCCGCCGACCTTCGCCTCCGGTATTGAGAAGTTGCTGGACTTCGACGTGTGCTTGATACTCATGCCGGCGCCGAGGTTGGGGATGTGCGGGATCGGCCGCTCCGGCGTGGGCGATCGGCTCTTCGCCTTTTGCTTCACACTGATCCCCCGGGACGCCAGCACATTGGCCATCGCGTTAGCCTCCTTATTTACGGTCTTCTTGGTGATGGAGATTTGTCCGCCAAGATTGAGCTTGTCTTTCGCACCTTGTATGCTGTGTATCATTGGCAGCCCTTCGCGTTGCTTCTGCATGGCCATCACTTGGCAGTCCTCGTTGTCGTGTTTGCCGGGCAACAGCATGTCGTTACGCCGCTTCTGCACGGCGTTCACCATTGGCACTGCGCGTTTTATAGGCATTCGCGGACCCGGCTTACCGACCCCGCGGACTTGTATCCCGGGCCTAATTGTGGGTCGTTGACCCCGCACGCCCGGCATGCGTGGCCGTACGACGTTAGCGCCCGCTGCCATTCGTATCTGGTTGGGAGGTGGCATTTGTCCTCCTATGGTTTGTCCCGGCGCCGTCAATTGTCCCGGACCCATGTCTGAAGCGGTGGGAATTGATTGTCCAGGAGACATCCCTTGACCGGGTGCACCTATTATCTGGCCGGGTGGAAAATTTTGCACATTTTGTATCCTAACGCCACTGTTCGTTGGTGGTTTCATAGTCCCACCGGGGCTGGAAGCGGCGTTGTAAGGGTGATTGGGCGATGATCCCGGTGGACCCATTTGCCCCGGCTGTGGTCCCATCATGCTCGTGGGTGGCTGACCGTATACTGATTGTTGCATGCTCTGAAGGGGTGAAGCGCTTGAATATGAGGAGGATGCATTCGAATAGGTATTTGGTGGCACTGTACTTGGATATCCAGCTTTGGACATGGATGGTGGAAACTGTCCATAACCTTGCATATAGTTCTGTCCTGACATCGTTGGATATTGTGCAGGCATTTGTGCGGAGCTGCCATACAAATTATTCCCTGTCTGTGGATAGCTTGGATGCACATTTTGTCCAGGAGCATAAGCATTATATGGTTGAGGAGGGACCATTACACCGCCGCCAGGATATGCCTGTATATTAATCATAACGTTTTGCTGATGGGTAAAACCCGGAGCACCATTGTTGATGGTTGAGAGTTTGCCCACTTGTTCAGCTAACTTTTGTACAGGTAGGAGATTTGAAAGAATATTAGCTGACGAAGAATATGGTAAGAGTGTTGATGAAGATGGTGCCACGAGGCTTTTAGAGTGGCCGGTCACCCTTTTGTGCTCTTCCAACATGGATATATCGGTGAATCTTGTATTGCAAGTATCACATGAATGCTGAGGTCCCAATTTGTCTAAGGATATATACTCGCTAGCATCTGATAATGAGGACAAGCTTTCAAACATTTCATCGGCACTTTTTTCTAACATATCAATTGGTGGCTTTGAATCCGGGGTGTGCCAATTGTAATTTTGTTTCTCTGTAGATGGTACTGACGGTAATCTGGATGACAATGTAGGAGCTAAGTTGTACGACGATTTGGAGGCAGAATAAGACGTTGCAGTTGAGTAAGGAGGCGGTGCAGGAAGTGACGTTTCAGTTTTCGGAATTACAGGCTTAACGTCTGTAGCCGGAGTAGCGGATACAACACAACAATCATCGTCTTCATCGTTTGAATCACCATTTATTTCAATTATCGTAACAGCGTTATCTTCAGTCTTTGTTACTGGCATAAGTGGTGTCTTGGGAGTACTGGGTGGAGCGTAAGATGTGCTAGTTGCGTTGGTAGTGTTACTTTGAGGTTCATCCGGATCAGCTTTTACCCTCGCAATTATAGGAGTTGATAAGCTATCGTTTAAAGGAGGGGAAGGTCTTTCGGATTTAATTTGTCCAGAAAATAATGGCACGCTTGTCGTACTCGAAGAATCTTTTGTTCCATCTTCAGCTTCCTGTTTAACGAATACATTATCCGCGTTGGATTCACGAGATTCACTTCGTTCCGGGGTAGATGAGGTTGTTGATTCCCTGCGAGGAGTCATTTCCCCAGGTGTTGTCTCTGCATGAGGAGTTGAAGCCCTTCTATCTTGTCTTGCTTCGACCGGTTGTTTAGGCGGTTCCTTAGCAGCCGTAGGATGGTTTGGGCCCCTTTTCGGTGTTTGTTTAATGGCAGGTCGTCCGGGAGGTTTTCTTTGAGGAACTTCCTTCACAGGTAATGTCTGTGGTAATTTCTTACCAGGATTATTTTGTGATTCGGTTTTAGGTGTTACCAGTTTCCTTTGCACTACATTTCCCATTGCGTATGCAACTGTGCGAGTCATTTTAACATTTTCTTGCTCGCCCTCACTATCAGAGGTTTTACATTTCTTTTTCACAGGCTCTAGTTCTTCTTCCTCTTCGTCTACCTCTTCATTATCCTGTTCACCACCAAAACATTCTTTTTCTTCATTTTTATAGTCTTCCATAAATTCATTGTCCTCTTTCAGTGCTTCGTTTCCACTAATTTCATCTTCATCATCAGACGCCTTAAAATCCTTCAGACCATTAACGACCTTAAACGAATTTCCATTATTTCCATCAGATTTTAGTTTTAGCTTGATGCCACCAAGTTTGCCTAGTTTCTGCAACACATGATCATCAACCTGCGGCTCTAGATCCGGTTCTTTCTTTATTGGTGTAGAATTTTTCTTAATTGTAAAACCTAAACCGCTAAGTTTGCTCAATGCTGAATCAGAAGAATTTACTTTGACATCAACGTCACTGGGTTTCTTTAAGGAAATGCCAGTGTTTTTAAGAATTTGAGATATATCCATCTTTTGCGGCGTTTTCTGCATTTTTTGTTTAGCCGTTTGCGGAATATCTTCATCTTCGGACCAATTTTCATCTCCCGAAGGAAACGTGTCTTCGTCGTCTGAAGGCAGCTTGTCAAGTACCACTGACGGTAGCGACACGTGTTTTATTAAGTGGTTCTCTAATTCCTCCCAATCATTAAATTTTATATTACAAGTGACACATTTATAATCTTCATTAGACTTTTTAATAAGTGCGCCAGAAGACTGCAATCGTTTTAATATATCTGCAACATTGCTATTTTTTTTAATGACATTCTGTTTCACCCTATGTCTTATGTTTTCATCTGGTTCGTCTTCTTCCTCCGAATAATATGCAGGATCTCTGTCCCTGCTATGCTCCTGTTTCCCTATTCTCTCAAATGGGTCGATCTGATCCTGATCTTCGTCATCTGGAACGGAAAAAGATTAATAATTACAGATTTAAATTTACTCACAATATTTAATTTATTTATTTATTATTATGATCACTTGAACTTTTAAAAATGCAATTCTACTAAAATATGTTGTTCTACTAATATGATGTAAATATTATTTGAATTTGAATTATAACAAGATAATGATCCTACAGTTGTGTAAAGAACATATAACATTAAGTCTTCGGAATGTCAAGAATTTTCCATAATAATTCTAACCAGCAATTTGATGGCTAATTAAAATTCAAAATCAAAGAGTTCACTCTTAGGGCCGATTTGACAATTGTCATATTAACGACAAGACAGTAATTATCTGGCGACTAGCATTATTTTTAATTTTACAGCAGCACTTATCAATAAAGACTACGATCAATTTATTGAAATTATTGCCTATTATATTATTTATTGCGTTATTGTTAAATGATTTATTTGATGATTGTTAAATCGGGCCTACATAGAACTCTCCATTATATATTTTAATCGTATACATATATTTTAATTTATTGAACAATAATGTATTTTAAA
>DWQT01003873.1:0-11896 GCA_018244895.1 Myscelus amystis hages | reverse complement strand
TTGGAATGCCTCGAAAAGTATGTCTCCCTTACCACACCCTTCAAACCAGAACACAGCAGCGCTTAACACTGCTGTTAGAAGGCAAAAATAGGTGTGGCGGTGGTGCCGCCGGAGTCGAACCACAGACGGTTCTACCACCTTTTGTATATAATTAATTAATAGACGTAATATTACATTTTTTTTCATTGTTCTGTTAAAGAACATTACAAAGACTAAATGAGGTTATCATTGGCATGTATCATTGGTATTGTTAAGCTTTGTAAATTTGTTTTTTAACTTAATTCTTGCGGGGAAAAATTGATAAACACCCAATGTTCGGAAAGCGATAATAAATTCACTTTACAAAAGTAGAAAGCTCATTCCTCATGATCATTTACCAACTCGCAACTTTCTCGGGCTTTCAGTGCAAGCTCTTTAATATTTATGAAACAAAGGGCAAAATGTGTACAGTGACTATGGTCGAAAGTTATGAACAAGCTTTAGTGTACGAGTAAACACAGCAATGTGCAACAATCTTATTTATACGTCGCTATTACGTGATGTCATAATCATCTGTTCCATTGAATTTCACTATATAGATATTTTAACATGAATACGTAATACTGGTCAGGAATATTCAAAAAAAGATAAAAAAAAAACAAAATTGAGAAGTGCAACCGGCCTGAGAAGTTGAAATATACATAAGAGAACAATTGCACTTAACTGCTTATACGCAAATGAAATATACTTAAACGCAAAAGAAAAAGTAATTAATTATAGAAAAAAATCTAAATAACGGTACCAATTTACCCCGCATAGCAGAAACGATTTCGCGGTTTTCAATTATTATTTTGGATTGGATAGAGAGAATTTTCTACAGAAATATTTATTTTTGTCTAAGCTGAAAAGCATCTATAAGTGACGAAAAAAATAAAAGTAGGCTCTACAACTGCAGACGGTCAAAACCCGGTTGCATTCGGACCTGTCATCGTTTTTGTCGCGACTTACGGTATTTTACGGTTACTTATAAAATGATCGATATTTCTTTGAGCATGATCCGAAACTGTTTTATCGAATCGCAATATTTACATTTAATGTAATTGTAGCTGAAATCGGGAGACATTTCGTATGAATTCAGCGATATAGATATACCGGCTACGAACGGCAGCGGCCGGCGTTTTTAATCCGGTTCCGAGCGTGCGCGCATCACTCGCCAACTTGCAGTCGACACGCGCAAGCGCAGAATCCTACCGTGCTCCGTCAATAAACTAAATTAACACAACATTTATTAATCATGTATAAATCACTAATTCTAGTTTGTGCTGTGTGCTTGGTGATTATTGGTAAGAATGTATTTTTATCTCAACTTCTTTTATGTTATCTCAGGAAATAAACCTATTTTGACTATTTATAAAAAAAGTATTTTACAAATTTATATAAACGAATCAAAAATTAGCGCCTCTGTACTTCATAACCGCGTGACTCATGAACAACCTGTATCAAAGCTATTAAAGCTCCAGTCAAAAGTCCATTAAGACTTGTATAACTCGAGTACGTAAGGCTCTTTAAATTCTATCATTAATTATGTGGGAGACCTTTTGTGTACTTTAAATTCACTTTATAATTTTTTTATGTCCAGAAGCTAAAGGAGCATCCCGTGATAATGATGATTTTATTCATTACATTTCGGTCTTTCTATTTTTATAATTAGTATGTTATATAAATATTGGTATAATTGTTACCATTATTACAACAGAGACTAAATTCAAGATATTAAAGATGTTTTAGTTTCTTTTAAGTGAAAGCCCACCTTGAACCTTGTTTTCTTAATTTTTTAAGGTGAAAAATAACAATGTCATGCATATAACTCAGTACATATTTACGTGGAATTTTAAATCTTCGTATGTCATTGCCAAATAAAAAACTAAACCTACTTAGGGAAATAATTCACTCAAAATCATTTTTAAAAGAAACAAATATTTTTATATACCAATACATATTTTTAAGCAATTAATCTTTATATTATTAAATACAGATACGAAAACAAAATAAGACGAACATTTGAAAACAAAAGGCAGACTACATGATAATTATCGTGTACATATTACGATCGCTTATTGGATTTACAAGTCACGACAAAATCGGCAAAGAATCGTGATATATCTTTTCCGCGTCGTGCCTCGATAAGGCGTTTTTTTTTACATAAACCGCATATGTAGCAATCACTTATCGCCAATATTTATGACAGCAAAAAAATTATGTAAATCACTGCATTGTACGTGAAACTAAATACCGAGAAATTGATTTGGTATGAACATTGGTTAATTATCTGCCGTTCTCATCCTATTCATAAGTTCATAAACTATTAAGATTCTAGAGGTAATTCAAAACCATAGATATCATATACAACCCAATAATGAATTAGTGCTTATGACTGTACAAAGCTGTAATTTAAATTATCGTTAGATGTTAACTACATTTTTCATGCAAAGTAAATTTTATCGTTCTTATCGTTAACTGTCTGTCATACACCAGAAAAATGTATGTAATACATAAATATCCTATGCACATATCTACATCTGTTGTGTGCGCTCCTACGGGGTACAAATTGGAAAGATTGCATACAACAAATTTATTTCCCAGTAAGACAATTGAGGAGATATAAAGTTGTGACAGGAAAACGCCGTACTTGCAAATATTTTCACAAACAAAACTTGATAAGCGTTCTATTCTGGTACACTGGATAAACGATTGACGTAATAATAATATGTATGCGTAATATATAGGTACGAGGCATTTATTATATTATTATTACAATATTTATTAAAAACAATCAGACTAATGTGCTTATTGGGAGACTTAAAAAAACCTTAGCAACGTTGTAAATGTTTAAAACACACTAGGTGTGGGTTTCCTCGCTTTGTTTTTCTTCACCGTTGTTGTAAGTGATATTTAAATTTATAAGTTATAAAACGCATGTAACTACTCAAGTTAGGATTTGAACCCAAAGCCCAAAAGTGGAAGGCTGAATTTCAAACCACTACGCCACCACAGCTTATGATATACACACACAGAATTTGTTATTATTGGGCATGTGTAAATATATTTTTATGATATCATCGTTCTGACTAAGGTATCAAATGGACGAAGCCTTCGCGAGGCTTGAAATAAACCTAGTGATACAAAAAGCTAATTGATCAGACTCAATCCACATCCGCTGAAACAGTAGAACGTTTTAATTAGCCACTACATCTTCCAATGCCATAAACGGTTGCGATAAAAGTCGTCTAGTGTAACCAAGAGAGCAATGGAAAGCGCGCGTGCGAAGTTTCGGATGCAACAGAATAAATTGGAATTTTATAATAATGCAAAAACAAACACGACCAACCTGTTCCATGTCGGGTTAGGTTTACACACGAGTGGGCAGGACAATGACTCTCTCATTACGATGGTGCTTGGACTTGACCGATTTAGCCGCGAAGCTATAACCAAGAATCAAGTGGTAATACAACGTAATAAAAACGATAAAGTAGGTAGTCAACTGCAAAATTATGCCTTAAATGTGTACGTACGAAAAATGCTTGCAGTTAGATATATCGACATTTTCCACGATATATTCCAATAATATTTCCTATTTCGTTTTAATGATCGTAATTACCTTTACATGAAAAGGACATAGGGTCATTGACAAAATGGTTTAAACTGTCTCCATAAAAAATAACCAATAAAGTAACAGAAAAAGAGTTACTTTCGCAACTTTTTCATCCTAATATGAACAGGTTTACATGTTTCACGCTACGATTTACAAGGATATCTATATTAATTATGCTACATCCGTGACCATACAACGTCAAATCACGAAAACTATCACGTAATTGTATCGGTTGCAAGCTGATATCGCTTCACTAGCTTCACTTCTTGTTCTCACTTAAACGCCGACTTAGTCGGAATTTTGGGCTAAAAAAGTATCTATATGTTGCCCTGGAAATTCCTCTATCTTCCAGCAAAAGACCCATTAAAATCGATACGACGGTTCCATTACATAATTAAACCATCTTTATTTCCTATTCAACAGTAGAGTGACAAAAGAATTGTTAATGAACATATTAGCCAAGTCTCACAAAATTATTTAAAAAAGCATAGATCTCATATCATTCTTATTAATTTTGAGTAACTGTTAGATAAATTCTTGAATACTTTTATCTCAATTACAGTTACTTTGATAAATCAATGTATATTGTATACCGTCATACGACGGCGATGACGAGTTTGGCAAATTACTCACCACACCGGTCTAGCGTACTTGATTTAAAGCGGTTCATGTCTGGTGTGACTCTGGATTTAATATATTCGTATTCTTCACACCAAAAATCAGGAACATTACGTTGGAGCTACCCGACTGAGGAATTATTATTATTGTCTAACTACAAATTTGTATTTAAATATTAGGAACACTGTTACGTGCGCTGAAAATTACCAAATCGCTTCGAGAATTATGAAATTCGCACAAATCTAAATAAATCACGCGAATGATGACGTCTAGAATTTAAAATGCAGATGTTATTTTATTACATTAGCTTTGTATTTCTAGCTATGTTCTATAAAGCAACGGGTTTAAATTACTAAGATAAGATTCTACTAACACTTGATCCGAGTGACCTAATTGTCTCAATGCCAACTAATAATAGTAATAGTATATTACTATTCACAATAGTTTTGTCGGACTCCAAGAGAAATGTGATTTACAATGTATTGGTATTTTTTTTTCTCTTGTTTTATACAAACTAAGCATGATTAGTAGAAAAGCTAGCAACACTCGCAAACGGTCGGTCCCGCCCACAGACATTTATGACTCTCCTTGAACCAATGTAGGTGTACGAAAAATGTTCGTTCAGTTAGTACAACACGTACGTATTGGTACAATTATTTAGGGAGCTTTAGTTGCTAATATATGTATGTACGAGTATACTAAAGGAATAGGAATAGGAAGTTTATCCACTTTTAAGTTGGACAGACGCGATGCTACTTTTGAGAACCATTTTTCGCCCTATTAAGGTTCTATTTCGTTTTGTTTGCTTTTTGTTGTTTGTTCTGCTTGATTTTGTTTATAAAATGATGTGTGGTGTATTATTGAGGAAGTTTCGATTTTCTTCTCTCTCCACGTTACCGTCTCTTCCATAGATCCCGAACTTAAAATTTTATTGTGTATCGACCAGTAGTCTTTAGGCATAGCCTGTCTAATGTCAAAGTCAATTATCCACAACAATAACGCAGTATTTATTGATCAAAAAAGACTATCTAGGTCGCACCGAGCACCCAGTAAAGATGGCACGAGTGTACCACATAGCACGTTACTTTCTAAAGTATATGCACTTATCGCTAAGGTCTCTCTGATGGCGGTTTTAAAATCGATTCCATGTGTGAATCGACCGGAACTCGAACGCGCTTGAAATGCTACGCGTTCACAGTTAGCAATTTGAGAAGCAAAAAGTCAGCCTCGCGGCGGTCGGACTAGCCGACCGTTATACGAAAGCTGCATGCTCTCGCCTCTCTAAGATCACACAACACAACCATCAGCTGTGCCCACAACCTGTCCAAAACGGACAAGCAAATGTAATACATGTCTGCTTTGCACAAAGACCAGAATTCCGTACACGTGACTTAATGTTGCGTCTGGTGTGTATCCCACTTTACACGTAGATAGCCATAAATGAGTTTATGAGCGACATCGCGAGATGAACGGAAGGTATAGTCGGTCAATGCACCAAATTTACGACTATATCGGTGTTTATAGCTAAAACTGATTTGCATTAATAGTCGCTTCTCATAGTATAACAGATCCCTTTACGCATGTACTTAATACCGTTTTAATAATTCATCACAATTGCAAAAGTATATTAAAATAAGCGAACGCTATAAAAACAGATGCTGACAGTTTGCCACGCGAAAACAGTATTCTTCGCCCTTTATATAAATATTAGGAGCAACAGCTGAATAGTATTTATTTAAGAACATATTTTCTAAAATAAATTGTTTAAAAGTGAACTTGCATTTGAAGTATTCTCAGGACGCTATGACATGAGAGTGTTCAAAAAAAGCATGAAAAGAGCGCACCTGCGAAACCAGACACATTGGCAACTACTCTAAGCTAGTACTAGACATGTCCATAGGTGATGGTGACTACCTACCACCAGGTGGTGCGTCTGCCTATTTGCTAATTCATATAAAAATGCACATTAAATCTAGGTACAGCAAGAGCGACAATCGCTAAACGAGTCCTTGCGTAAGACAAATTGCACCTTGTCAAATCTGGAACAACGACAACATTAATCTTTCCCTCCAACTATAGCCACGGTAAAAGCGTTCGAATGCTTTTAAGCGCATTATTGTAAACATTCATCGTCTTCACTATCCCATCAACAAATACAAATAGACGTAAAATACGGCTTGCAATCGCAAATAGATAGCTAGATATTAGCAAGTTCAACGACCGGGCATAACGAGGAAAGCGTAAGCGGTTCGAACAGGTTCGCCTATCCTTATGATTGCCAGATAAACACCTATTCAAGGTTGGGATAAATTCTTCAAAATCCTGTCTTGTCAAATGTTTTTAGAAAAAAACACTGAGTACTGGCCTAGTGTTCAAACAATACATTAATCGGTACCTGTTCAATTACCTGTCTCACTTCGCTAATAGTAAATACAATTGATAAATTTCTTACTCACCTACTGAATATACGTACTCTAGAATCAAACTAAAGTGTGAAAGTGGAAAAAAAAACTGGGAAATCCATGCTTATAATTCCATCAAGTTTATCACAAGGGTCACAGCCGTTATACTTTATCGAAGGTAATTTTAGGTAGGAATGAGTACCGCAGCTGGCCGGTGGACAAGGCAATTGCGAGAAAAACCGGCAATAAATAGTGAGACACAGTCTATAGCCAAATACGTTAGTTGCCAACAAATAGGAAAATCTACATACTGTCACCTAAATAATGTAGGTGCATTTATTGCCTGTGGTTCGGTTATATTTCATTGGGAAGTTGCAAATATAATTTTCTATTATCTGTGCAACTTAATCGTAAATCTTGTTTATGAACAGGATTACGACAGCCCTATTTGATATTTATTAGCGAATTCGCTAGGCACGGCCCGCGCGGTGCATGCGGAGAAAACGTGCAACATCCCGCCTATCATCCAATCGTGACCTCCGGGATCACACACATACCTATTGTTTTATCTAACAAAGTATTTAGGTACTAAGAAATAATCACGATTTGTGGAATTTCGTGCTACGCAATTCGTAACTGACCAGTCAATAGTGGTATACGATCGTTAACGAATAATTTATTTCGGACAAACACTTTTGACCTTAACGTCTGTTTAAGATAACGGTCCTGTTTATTTTGTCGATACAACCACAAACATTCAACATTAATTTCCGTTCATTTGTTTCAAGAAACAATGCGAATATAATACTGTAAGAGCCATATTAACTGAATGTAATATCATTAAATGTTCAACAATGTGAATCGTGTTAAAGGAAAACTTTGTTCACAGAGGCGCGCCCAAGATGGCAGTACTTACCGGAGGTGCCCGGCTACGTGCCAGTGTATATTAGAAACGGGGACACGCCGCTCGAGGAAATCAACCCGGAGCTAGCGGAGGCGTTCCACGCTTTGCCCGCCGGCCGCAGCGCTGGGAAGCAGCTGGAAGCGGCACAGGACACTCCAGACCACCCCGAGATGGCTGACCAGCCGCAGCCCGACGCAGCCCCCGAGCCCTACGATGCGCCCAACGAGAAGCACCCGAACGAGAACTCCTTAGAGAAGTTGGAAAAACCAGCCGAAGATAACATATCACCCGAAGAACGCAGATAGGCTGAGAGTCGATTTCGATAATCATTTTTTCAACATCAACATTTACATTTTAATATCAATCCATTCATACGTATAATTAAATATGCCCAGTGAGGATCAAACGTCCACGAACGGTTCATATTAAAATTTAAATTTTAAGAACATAATATGACTCATTATTAAATTCAGATTGAATTTTTCATTATTATTGAATTTTTCATTATTAAATTCAGATTAATGTCGATAAAAACTGTTGCGTAGACAACTATATACAATGTACTCCTTACGTTATTACCGACTTATTACCGAAAGAGATTCGTAAATAAGTGATAAATGATAGCTAGAACTGTCAAGAGCTTGCCATTTTTAAATAATGCTTTGAGATTATTTATTTATTGCTCAATTTCATATTTATAAGATAAAGATATAGGTTTTGTAAAATAAATTTAAAAACATTTCGTTTGATGTTTTCCTAACCTATTCACCCATAGGTGCAACATCTTACACTTAGATATTCAAATGCTCATCTTTATAAAAGTTATCCGATAGCCCATAAACTCAAACATAAAAAAATGGGTAGACAGTTTGAAAAAAATTGACTAATTCAATTGTTAACAGAATGTAATATGAAGATAATAATACTGTTTTTAAGTAGTCAATAAAAGTCTAAATAGTATTTTTGTTTTGAAATCGTTTTCTTGCTCTAATTCAATAGTATTGCCATATTCAATGTGTTATCAAAAACATTTTGTATATTTTGCTGTTATATACCATAAAGAAAACAATTAAATGTTATTATAATGTTTATTTCTTGCAAAAAGCGAGAAATTTTGCTTCTCAAAAACAACATCATACATTGAAAATGATTTAAGTATCAAATTATATTATTGCTGGTAATCACAGATGTAAAACATCATTCAAAAAATTACTATAAGGTAATGATCATTGTTGTGTAACTAATTTGGGGTAAAATCACAACAGTTGGATGTCGGATAAATCACAAATATTACAACAGTGCGGGAACGGACACAGAGTATATTAGAAGAGACACATTCCGCTTCCTATGGTCAATACAAATGGAATGTTAAAATCCATACCAGATCCTACTCGTGCCAGACGAAATACAAACACAACAGAATACTACAAAAGACAACATTTATTTACTTAGATCTAATCATTCCTATGTTTGTTATTGAAAGGAAATTAAGTATTCCAATCATTACATTAAAATACTAAATTTACAATATTACAAAAAACTTAGTAATACCTAACAATCTTACCAAAACAATATAAATATTTACAAACAAACTGATAACGCCTGCTGACAGCTAGGATCTTCGCATTGTTAACATGACATTTATCTCCCAAATGATTGTTCTTAAATTGGTTATCACATCTTTCAGCTGCTTATTTTTTAAAACTACCTGCAACATAAATAGAACTGTTAAAATCATTCGTCTTTTAGAGATCACATGAAAAAGCACATCTATACAAATAAATAAAATTGGAGTGTCTGTTTGTAATATTAAAATAACCGATTTTTACTAAATGCATATGTATGTAAATACGGTACATATACCAAAATAACATTTTTTACAATTTTTGCCCGTCTGTCTGTTTGTTCCGGCTAAACTCTGGAAGGGCTGGATCGATTTTGACGGAACTTTCACTGGCAGATAGCTGATGTAACAAGGCTACTTTTATTTTGAAATTTACTCAATAACTTTTTGTTAAATTCAAACGCGGATGAAGTCGCGGGCACAGCTAGTTTCGGTATAAAAGGATCAAACAAATTGTATATGTGAAGATAATAATACAGAAACAAACAGACAGCATTCACAAATGGCTTCCGTGCATGTGGAGCCGAGCTGGAATAGTACCGTGGGATCTTTTACTGGGAATCAATTCAGTTTGTACCAGGTGTTAATAAGAACACTAATATGTTACGAATCTATACTAATAATATAAATCTGAAGAGTTTGTTTGATTGTTTGAAATCGCTAATGTCAGGAAATATTGGTCCGATTTGAAAAACTCCTTCAGTGTTAGATAGCTCATTTATCGAGGAAGGCTATAGGCTACATAACATCACGCTAAGGTGAATAGGACAGGAGCAGCAATAAAAAATATTGCGACAACGGTAAAATCATTTATATGGCAGAGCAATGTTTGCGGGGACAGCTAGTATAGTATAAATACTGGTTATTTCCTTTTTAAATCTTAATTCAATGTTATGTTATTAGCTCAATCACATGTAAACATTAATTCAAAGATTTGTACAACTTTAGAGTTAAATAAAGACTAGTTATGAATATGAATATTTTATTCGAACATTACCTGTTCAGTGAGATCCCGGTTCTCCTCTAAAGCCAATCTGTAGGACTCTGTGTTACGTCTCTCATCTACTGTCTTGTTGTCTGCTTCATCCTTCAGCGGTATCAGACTTTCCATGTGCGTATATTCCATTCCCTGGAATGAAAAAAAAACAGAAATTAATAACAATAGAATTATTTGTTACAAAATAATCGTTATATAATATGTAATATGCCATAGTGATTAAATCATACAGAAATTTAAAAATACATTAAATATGCACTGAATAAAAAAGGCAATACAGTGGAAACAGCTTCAAAAGCTACGAGAGTGTTGCCTGTTTTAAAAACGACATACCCCACTATATAAAAATACACTAAACAAAATATATAATTTAACATTAACTTCGTTCAAAAAGTTATATACCAGTATATCACTTACTTGACAAGTCTCATTGCATTTCTCGTATATGAGCCTGAGACGTTTGAACAGCAATCTAATAGTACGTAGCTGTTCTTGCATTTTCGCCTTCTTGTCGTTGCTAGCATTCTCGCCGTGCTGCGTCCCGTTGGGCGGCTGTATCGCTTTGAGCGTCTGGAACACGTCCTGGGTACGGCTCACGATATCCTGAACTGTTTCTTGGCCGAATCTGGGAAGATACACGTAACAATGTTCATTCACCTATTCAATATATTATAGTAGAACTGATACTTGTGTACATAATTAAATAATCACACATACTGATTTAACAATACTACAAGTAACAATAATTGAACATCTTTAGAACATACAACTACTACATTCCTTTTCCCGCCTAAAACTGAACTGTCAGCCGGCGCCCGCGCTGTCTTCCCGCCAAAAGTTATTATGACACTCGACCTGTGACGTCACTTCCTATGCCCCGCGCTCACAGTCTTTGCACGACCACTATAGCATAATGTATAATATATGAATAATTCTTGATGAAGCTTCATCAATTCTAATACAACTATCTCCATATTAAAAACCAAATAGATCCATTGCTCGATTTTGATGTGATAGAAGGGCAAACAAACACAATTTTGCATTTATAATATTATAATGGATGTACTGATTATTTTTGGTCATGAGACAGGGTGTAGTTGATACTATTTATTTTTCATTTGATATTTCACTCTAAGTCTTCACAGTTTCACTTACTTGCATAATGAGGCTGTGTTGAATTCCTTGCTCTGGGGCGGGTGAGCGGAGGACGGCGCGGAGGGCGGAGCCGTCGCCACTGCTTGCACCACATTCGCTGTCTGCATACCGCCTGAAAATAATGCACAGCATATTCTATAATTCAATAATTTTTGTTGCACACCCTAACAGTATATTAATATTAAAAACATATTAAAACGTAGTATTGTCTAACTCAAGTAGACATGCCAGTATTACAAGATTTAAAGGACACCCAAGCTATCCACCTTTATGAATCCTGCAGGGTGATTTGAAGATATCTTCAGATTCAATTTTATGTCCTTAATGTAGATATCTGTCTGTCCCAGTTTTGGGGATACAGTAGAAGCTCTTTATTTGTGGCGGATACGTTCCATAAATGTGCTGCGAATACAGAAACCGTGAATATGGAATGGTAATTTATATGGGGTTATATGGGGGGCAATATGCTTGCCCGCAGATTCGCGAGATGTACTGCAGACGTGAAAGTCACGTTATTTAAAGCGTTCTGTCAGTCTTTGTATACCGGAGGACTGTGGGTGACATA
>DWQT01003872.1:0-11900 GCA_018244895.1 Myscelus amystis hages | reverse complement strand
CATGGTAGCAGTTGATACAACAATATGTCCAAAAATCCAGAACCACAACCTTATCGGAGCAATGCTGAGCTAGTGAGAGGGGTTCCGAAACATTTACCCACTCGCAATCTGAAAATAAAGTAGCACAGATCATATCATGCAGCATTAATATTTATGACATACTGTGCTAAGACTACATTTATCCCGTTACATTAACGGTTAACACGAAAATCTAAAACACATTTATAACAATGAGAGCACCGTGTGTATTAATAAAACGAAACAAGAATGCAATACTTATGCCCACTTTTCTTGAAGTCATCTACAGGAGACACGGCATTCCAGACTTTCCTTATATGATTGTTAATGAAAGAATCCCGTTCAGTGGACGTAGCTACTGATGCTATCACCGTAGCTAAATCAATACACGACTGAGCCACATAATCCAGCACACTGGATTCCATTTTAACTTATTTTTATTATGAGAATAGATGGATTTGCAAAAACAATATGCAAATTACAAATATCTCTATGCTTGAAACTCGTACTAACAGAACTGCAAAATACAACTGCGAATGAACTGTCTAATCGGTCTAATCTTTTGACATTACCAATGACATAACAAGGTTGTTCAGAAATTCTTGAAGTAGATATATTGATTATGGCACATTTATTTTGGACAAGGATACAATTAAATACAGTGCATATTATAGTGTCTCATTAAATTACTACAGATATGATGTTCTATAATTTAATATTCAGTCGAATCGGTCGTGTGCAAAGTACCATAGATGTCCTTTTAGTAAAAAAATATTCGAATTGACAAGCAACAATGTCAAAATTGAACAAGATTGTCATACTTAAAATTAAACCCAAAACAAAAGCGTAAGACTTATAAAAAAATAGCATTTATTTTGAATATAAGTTTTGATATTAAGAATAAGGTTCAGGTAAATAGCATAGTTATACAATTCTTAGGTAATAATTCGTGGCTAAAGCTTTTTGGCTTTCCGTATTTGTATTGATGAGTGACTTTGTTTACAAAACATTTTCATTATTGTCCCGTCTGCGCCGTGACTACTCAATTTTGGGATTTATGGATTTTCAACAAATTTGCCTTATTAGTGTTAACGTTTTAGATCATTTTACTGCCACTAGTAATAAAATTATGAGTGAATATGGATGCCATGTTTGATATTTGTTACCTATCAGCTGACGGTAACAACATTGAGCCAGACGATATTCCTAAAACAAAAGAAAATGTTTGGGTACTTGGGCGGAAATACAGCGCTATCCAAGGTATATACTTTACTGTTTTTACTTTTTATGTACATTATTTCTGAAACTTCCTATAATAAATTCTGGTATAGTATTTATATGTACCATTTTTTGATTGATTTAAGATTTAGATCGCATTAGACGAGATATAAGCTCCATAATCTGGTGTACATATAGAAAAGGCTTTGTACCTATTGGTGATGAGGGACAGACTTCAGATAAAGGCTGGGGATGCATGTTACGTTGTGGTCAGATGGTTCTTGGCACAGCACTGATCAGGGTCCATTTGTCAACGGATTGGGTTTGGACACCAGAAACAAGGTATTCACCATTTATCACATTAGTTAAATATTCTATAACTGAAAGGTCTTTTTCTTAAACATTCTAAAATTGACGTTGAATCATTTGACCAAAGTGACAAAGCAGTACTAATTGTGATATTGAAAAGAGTTTAGAAAAGAATCTGGACATTAAAATCAGAAGTGGAAAAAGGTTTTTGTTAAACTGTTTTAAGTTTCAACAATGGTTGTGCATTTCATGAAAACATATTTATGTAGATGCAGGCCCAGCTAATGTTTTATTATTTAACAAAGCTAATTTGTCTATGGAAATGCAGAATTAAAAAATCCCTTGCCAGTATACCTGCCAGTAAAAACAATAATATTATCTCTGACTTTGTTCAAAACATTGCATTCAATGTATAATATAATAGTAGATTTTTTTATGATAAGAATGATAAATAAATAAAACACTATGTTGTAGAGATCCAACATATTTAAAGATAATTCAACGGTTCGAAGAAAGGAAACAAGCTCCATATTCCATTCACCAGGTGGCGTTGATGGGGGCATGTGAAGGAAAGGATGTTGGACAGTGGTTTGGACCCAATACTGTTGCACAGGTTTTAAAGTAAGAGGCTTTACTACACAAACAACTTAAAATTCACAATAGCTCATTGTTAAGCTAACCATTCATATAATAATACTATTATATTAAAATCTAATATATACATAAATAAAGTGACATCTTTTGCTTTGCATACAGGTGCGAATATTACATTAGTGTTTATTTTTCTTTCAGAAAACTAGTGGTTTATGATAAATGGAGTTCATTAGCGATACATGTAGCCCTAGATAATACTGTTGTTAAGGAGGATATTTGTAAGTAATATACATTTGATATGTATAAGTTATATTGATTTTATATCAAATATTCATGGATACAGTTGAGCTTTTGTTACATACGTAGATTTCCTCGCTAATAATTGTTGTCATACCGGCTTATAATAACCAATTTGTATACAGTACATTTATATGAGTATACCTACGATTGAATGATACTCAACTGTGAACACAATTATATTTTCAGTTTTGTCAATGCCTTGAACATAAATACAGACAAACACACCACATAATATAATGATGATTCAGTTTTATTTTACAGTTCAGCAATGCAAGGTCAAGTATGATCAGGGAGATTCGTCAAGTGCCGCAGACAATATGCTTTTAACAGATTGGATGCCACTGTTGCTCATCGTGCCGCTCAGACTTGGACTTAGTGAAATTAACCCTGTATATATAGATGGATTAAAGGTAGTTTTTTTTTAAATTTAAGATTGATTTTTTGACAACTTTGATTTTTAATTCAGATTTAGTTACCCAATTGTATTCTAAAATAATGTAGAAATATTCCCCTTTTAGTACAGATTGCTAAGTAAGCCATATCAATAATAAAATAAATTCTTTTGCATATATTAATTAGCATTTTGTTTTCAGATGTGCTTCCAATGCCCTCAGTCGATCGGTGTGATTGGAGGGAAACCCAACCAGGCTTTATATTTGATTGGTTGTGTCGGCGACGAAGTCATATACTTGGACCCACATACCACACAAAGATCTGGATTGGTGGAGGTATCGATTTGACAATTTTATTTGTTTTGTAGTTATTGTGATTGACCTGATATCTCTAGAAGATGTGAATAGAAACCAACGATTTAATTCTTAACTTACGTGAACAGGTTTAATATGAGTTGTAGTCTAATTAAATTGAATAAGCTTGTTCCTTTAAGTTTAGACTATAATTATCTCTCATTTTGTTAATCCTGCAAAACAACTTATTAGTACGATAATTTGTTAATGAATTTCGTTCAGTAGACATTTATTTGTCTTTGTCGAACATCTGTTGATATATTTCACTTATAAAGGGATTTTTTTTAAATTCATAATGAAATTCATTAATGTTAATAAGCTATGTTATAGAATATTTATTTCTATACTCCAATATTTTCAGAACAAAATCACCGATGAACAGAAAGAGATGGACTGCACGTATCACTGTAGATACGCTTCCCGTATACCGGTCCTTGCCATGGACCCATCCGTCGCTGTGGTGAGTAAGTCACAATATTATGTTTTTGTAGAACCGGTGCGTCTATTTCTGAATATATATATATATATATAAGCCATTTAAAGAACGCATCATTTTAGAAAGTTTTATAAGTACTTATTGTGAAATACATATAGGTTGATGTTGAATTTTTGTAGCTAGTTGCACACTGTACGCATGGGTATGTACGTCATTTTGATTTTATCAAAATACCCTGCATTGCACGCCACTTCATATTAAGTAGCTACTGCACCCTAACCACACACAATCTATATCCATGTATCTATTTTGATATCAGTGGCCATTATGTATTTAACATACTTAACAATAATTGTTATCATTAAATAAACTTGTTTTCTACTGTAATTTTTATGTTTATTTGCTTGTTAACAGATTTACACACATACACCATTATATTGTGTAGTGTAGATTATTGTATTTATTGTCTACATTGAAATTATGCAAAACACCTCTATGGTATTTTTACACAAGTACATACTTGTGCGAATACTTATTTACATAAATATATTTACAGTGTTTCCTTTGCCGAACTCGAAGTGATTTCGACCAGCTGTGCAATACTATTGAAAGGGGCTTGATGCGAGAGAGTCAACCTCTGTTCGAAATCTGCGAGAAGAGACCTTCGCACTGGGGCCCGAGCACAAACGATATCGATTTACAAAACACGTCACTGTTTACGGGTGAGGCAGTTACAAATAAAAGTATATTCCAGTTCTGTTACTAAAATAGTAAGATGTTAAATTACAATATTATCCAGTTTTTACCAAATACAGTTTTGAAGTCATAAAACATTCAAGTTAGGAATACTACATTTGCATTAGCCAAGAGCCCTAAATAAATTAACCGTCTAGCACTTGAAGTGGTTATTAGCACCAAAGGGAACCATCATAACAATTTGTTTTTAAAACAGTCTTCTTTGTATAAGTTACTTATTTATTAAATTCTTGATTGGAAACATACTTAAGTACTTACTTTACTTTTTAGCGTATTAACATGTAAATGGATTATAGTGTCGCTTTTTTATGATTTTCAGAGTTTGAAGATGTGGATCGACAGTTTGATGATTCAGATGACGAATTTGAAATTCTATGAATGTCGCATGTGCCGCGTTTCAGCTGATATAGTCTTATGTTACTTTAGCATTTGAATATTAAATGTACATCACAGTACTTTTACTACTTTACGTATTTTTGTTCAGTTCAATTATGAATTAGTCAGCACAAGTACATAGATACCTGTTTATATAGAGGCCCGGATTTCAATCATTTACAAAGAGAATATGTAATTCAACGAGCCTACAAGCCTATATGTAGGTGTATACTTCATGTCGTATTTAAAGGACGCTTATTAGTTTAGTGATATAAGGGGCAGCTGCAGACTGTCCTTGTGTGGAGATTTATTATGAAGAGTTCTCCCGTTATGAATATGTACATAGATTTAGATGCGAACGTACTGAATAAAACTATGAAGATTAACTCGACAAATATTGCTACAAGTGTAGGTATTATTATTAGTGAATCAATTGGCAATTATTTTTTTGAATGTGAAATATTAATCGATAGTTATACGGTCGCGTGTATTCTCCATGGGGGTAGGGGGGAGATTAAGGATTTCCACAGGATCGTCGCAAACTTATACCCAAGACCTGCTTCCCTGACACGACAAGTGGACTTCAGATATCCGCTTCGCTGCGTTGAATTTGAAAGAAATCCCATATTATTAGAAGTGGTATAATTTTAGCTGCAACAAGAAAATAGGGTTCTAGTTTGGACTATCATTAAGACTCACACTCTAACTGTGTCTGAACACATCGTTGTGATTTGTCTCATTAATATTACTAATATAAGTACTTATGCTACTGCATTTGAAAAACTGTATAATAATGTAAATTGTGTTTTGAATTACAAAATATATATTTTCAGTGCCTTCGTAAAATAAAAAAGCATGCAAATTATATATCTTGTTTACGTAATTAAGGATTTAAATATTATAAATTATAACCCTTAAAATTTCTGTGTCATTTTTTAAATTTCTTAAATATTTCATAAACAAACCATTATTGGAAAATATTTGTCTTAATTACTTTTTATAAGTATTTTTAACCACGTAGGATAAAAAAATAAATCACGACATTACAATATTATAATGACATACAAAACAAACAACATTATATATTTTTAAAGATCATTTATTTCGGTATTCAATGTAGTAGGCGTACACACAATACACGAGAGACAAAACGTTAAAATGATTTTTATCAAAAATCTTTATTAGATAGATAATTCTGCTTCCTAAAAGAAGGGGAATATTTTTTTTAAATACAACAGGTTTTGAAAACTGCCTAATCCAGCCGTATAACAGCACACCACAATTTAATATACATATTAAGATTAAATACCTGATATTACCCAAAATATGTATTATGAAATAGTATAAAGAAGGTACGGAGATCTTTAACATGAATAGGATATGGTATATAATATATAAAAAATCACATTTCCACATGTCTTGCAAAAACATACCAGCTAAATTAAAATCTCCACTTTGTGACTAACTTTATTTAATTATTGGGAACTGCACTCAAAGCTATCATTGATTACTTAAATACACAACACAAAATATAATAATATGTCACATTATTTTCGAATACGCCAATAGGTTATTTGGCACCAATTGTAAAACACATATGAAGTTCCCCATGTACTTTGGAGTACATTTACAAATATCGACTTCACACATTTCCCTGGTTGTTAGTTCAAATAGTAGTTTGATTTGGCCCCAATTACATGAAGACATACAAATCGAATTAACTTTAACCTTGATACACGCTTTGTACTTTATGTATATAGCTTGTATCTGTTTACAAAACGTTTCGAAAAATTATATTTTAATATACATTATAATGTTCTTAAGACATGTTTACAAAAATATAACTGTACTTCGCCCATCGATACTTTTGTCACAACTGAAGGGTTTTTTACAGCTATGATGTTATATGTGATGCTCTGAAATGAAGTAGTAAAGTTGACTAGCACCAAAGATAAAATTAAAGATAGTGCAATATAGTATGTATATCTTAAATATTATGCTGCAGTTGTAGCTGTTATCTCGTCAAATTATATTTACAATGATGTTTTAATCGGTGACACAATTTGAACATTGACAATCAACATTAAATTTTTTTTAAATTGCTATAAATACAGAGTGGATAGCTAATGAATTAATACAGTTTTAATTTTAAAAGTACAATCTGAGATCTTGATTTTAACAACTTTAATAATATTTAAGATATAATAATAAACTATTTACAATATTCTAATTATTATTTTTCAATAAAGCTATGAAAATTGCCAAGCAAATTTAGACTTAATAAGATATACATCTGACGCGATAAATCTATTAAATTTATATTAATAGGATTAAGCTTACTTTAATTATCGCTATCGCAAAACAACTGTCGCCTTAATTTTGTTATTGAATATAGATATATTAACAATAGGTAAAAACAAATCAATTCAGTAATGAGGAAAATGCATTTCCATAATCACAACCATCTATAAATTTTAAACTTTGGGATTCAAAATGTTAAAACATCTAACTTATTAACAATAAAAATATTTGTCACTCCTTTCCTTCTGCTTGAAAATCTACTAACACGTATATATTATCATTTGGAACTACAGTTTCTTATATTTCTAACACTGACAATTATTATGGCTAAACGCGTTTCCGAAAATTCTACAAACGCAACTTCTGCTCTCATATACGAGATAATGTCTCATGTTCAACAAGGACGACTTTTTGACCTTGAAAAATGCTTCAATACTTTCTATTTCTAAATAAATACATAAATCCATGATTCTCACTGAGGCACCTTCAGTTATACATGTGCTAGCACCTACTTATGTAAGTAGTTAGAAAAATCCGAAGTTCTGATCTTTGTATACAAGTGCCAAAAAAAGAACGATTAACGCAAATTATTCTTAGTTGTTGAGATAGATAAACAAATGGCCGTACTTATTTACAACTACTCACCATCAAAACTAATGTGTAATGGTGCGACTACATTAGCGGACTGTTGGCGGATGGGACTATTTGAAATAGATGAATGCTTATTGGAAAGCAGTTGCTTGTTCGATTTGCTTGTGACAGTTTCTTCCAATTTATAACCAATTTATCCGAAAGTCGCGAGTACCAATTAAATTTGTTTTCTCGGAAAATATATAAATAACCAAAGACCGAACACCGAAAGTGTATTGCGACAGGAGATACGAATATTCGCGCGACTTACACCAGAACAGCGTCAAAAAGACTGCACGATTGCTAGTTTTGTAATCATTTAAGTTTCAAACTTTTAGATTCAGCTATCAACACGTCACGCTATTTTAAGAGCGGCATAATTGGTTTCAACACAAAGTTAACAGTCAAAAGTAAATTTCGTGTAATATTATGTTTGAAAATAATTGTGTTTGATTTATCTTACGCACACACAAACCAATGCAATGATTTATAAATTGTCTATGCGTATTAAATATGTCTTAATGTTACAGACATAGTGTATAGTATATAAATAAAGCTTTATTTCAGCTGCACTACAATATTATTATCTCAATAAAAGATTAGGATTGTTCATTTACTACGGTGATTTAAAGGGATTGAAACGTTAAAGTTTACTGAGAATTTGATACAGAAATTTTGTTATTCAGAAAGTTTATTACTAAAACAGTTATGTTGTCTACTGAGCCTCTATAATATGCTTGGAGAGTTAAACTTTTGGCCCCATAATCAGGTTCGTCCAACCTCTCTTTAATAAATTTAATTGCCTCTTCATTCGTAAAGGTATCCCAAAGGCCATCAGATGCAAGGATGAGGAACATTGGTTTGTGGTCGTCAAGATTAAATGTTAGTATATCTGGGTCGGCAATAACAAACTTCTTATCCTTGAGTGGATAGTCTCCCATGGCGCGCGAGGTCGCCAGGATGCCCGCCACTCTCCATACTCCATTAAATGCAATATAACCACCGGCAGCTTCTATTCGTTTCTGTTCCCGAACCTGAAAAGGTCATATTTAAAAGCATTTTTTACAATATCACTGCATCTCGATACCTCATAGCCCTAACATGAGACTAAGTATTAGGGGAGATGTTTTCTTAATTTCAGAGAATTCTGTATGATTCTTCTGTACCATTTACTTTGTTTATATAAAAGCAATTTAAAATCTGTTGTAATCATTATATTTTGAAAGACTGTCAAAAATAGAATGTGAAATGAAATATACCTGCATTACTGTAATTGTAGTGATACAAGATCAACAAGTTGTACAATTCAGACCAGAGTTTTAATTTATACTCGATTTATCCTCACAAGTGAGACTATTGCCAACAGATGTGGTTGACTTTCCTAAAATATATTGTGACGTCATCTATCCAAAAGAGATCTGGACAATATTCATATCACAGTCAGATAATATTGTGTACAACAATGACTAGTACTTCTTCATCCTTCCGATAGCCAAGATACCATTTAAATCATAATTCTTATGAGAATTTGTTATTTTTAATATAATGCCAAAAGATTTCATAAAGGATCCATTATTTTTCTTAACCTTTAAAATAACTCGGTTATTTATCGTTATTAATTAATGAACCAACTTTACAGGGCACCTATTTTATTCATCATCTTTTGTGTGTAATTTAATATGCAAATTAAAGGTGTATTTATTTTAATTTTACTTTTTATTTTGGAGTGCCAAAATGTAGTGAATACATTTTTTTTAACAGATCTTGTTCTATGATGAGGAAAATTTGTTATTACGCATATTAATTCATGAACATTATGTGGAATTGTTAAAAAAATGCTGTTTTTATGGTATTCAATGAATTCCACTATTGACCATTAGATATTGAGACATTGAGATATTAGATATTAAAGCAGATTGGAATATATAACTTACAAACTATCATGGAATACTCATCATGTTATAATCTGACCACCGAATGTTGTACGTTAATTGATGTAAATTATTTGAGAATACAAAGTAAGTATCTATAAAAAGATAACTTACCTGTTGTGGTTTGTGATCAAAGGACACGGGGATTGCATTTCCACGGGAATCACACATAACTCCTCTCGAGTCACCAACATTAGCCACAATGAGGTAGTTGTCTTCCAACACCGCAATAAGTGCTGTAGTGCCGGCCACATTCAGGGAGCGCTTCGCAGCCTCCACTAGCAGCCTGTCAGCCGCTAGAACCTCGTCAGTGAGCAGCTTGCCAAAATTAATTTTACCTTTGTCCACATAACTGGATAGCGGTATATTTACATTCTTAACTGGTTTAGCACCAGACTGCACCTCTCTTGTTATTGGCCTTGCCTTTGTTAGTTGAGCTAGTAATTGTGGATCAGTAATTTCCTTTTTCAAAGTATCATCTGCTGTACTTGCTGACTTTTTAAAGCTGGTTTTTCTCTCTACGCTTAAATTTGTTTCTGGCTCCTTTGCTTGCTTAGATTCTTCGGGGGTTTCCCGGGGTGGGGTAATAAGCTTTCCTTCTTTAAAAGCACTGAGTTCTACTACTTTGTTATGAAGATTTTGAATCAGGTGTTCTTTGGCGTAGTTAGCAGCAAATTCTCCGCCATGGCCGTCAAAAATTGCAAATAATGATATGCCAGTGTTGTTAATGTTTTCATTTATAATAAATTTGTCTTCCATGTGCATTCTTCGGCCTTTGATTGCGTAAACTGCACTTACCGTACCTTTCAATTCCCAACTTTGCTTGTCGGCCTCTGAACCTTCCAAAAGTTTCATTCTTTGGACTGCATTCATGGGATTCATGGCTTGAGATAGTCTACTCAGCAGTGTGCGACTCCATAGTTCAATTGTTTGAAGATACATAAAGCAGATAATTATACCTAACGTGAATATTACCACTTCTGAGCGTAGTAAATAAAGGCGCACCATTTTCCATAAATAGCTCACGGGAGTATCTATCGCAACACCGCTCGTGAAACGGGAAAATATCTTCATAAACGAAAGATACGTTTGATGTACTACTTTATCTTCTAATTCGTCTTCCATATCCTCAGCAAACGAATCAAAGTTTAAGCAATAAAACAATTAAAAAAACTATCACAACTCATCTACTGTCTTTTTTGCTACTTGCTTGACAAATCTCAAACTTGATTGAACCAATATACTTATATTTGTTTGACATTGTCTGACAGAACTTTTGGTAAGTAGCGGTTATCTATGGACTGCCATACTCGTATTAATCTATGCACTGATGTGAACATCTATGTATTAACCCGACGTCCTGGTAAGGATTGGCCCCAAGTAGTGTATTAACACTTTCATTGTCAAAGCTAAATTGGAGTTTTCTGATGGTGGCCCATATCTGTTTTTTTTTTTTATTATTTAACTCTTAAGTACAGCAAATGCTATTTGCATGTATATTAATGCTTTATATATAAATATATAACATTTGATATAAGATTGTTATATTTCACGCAACGTCGCGTGATGGGCCATTTGGAGTAATGTTGCCGAACTATCGATACTTTCGCAATCGATAGTTTTAATCTAAAAATGCTCATGTGATCGATATGCAATCAATAGTCCATTATCGATCGGCAGCAGTGATGTAATGGAGTGTACATTTATCCTTAGGGCAGACTTAGGGGCCCCTTAACGTGACGTCGCGTTATAGATTATTTTAGCGCTTTTGGGCAATTCAAATGTAATAAAATGAAATTAGGATAACAATTAGGAACATTAATTTCTTATCAGTCTTAGGAGATAAATCAGATCTAAAGGTTAATTAAGACAAAAATTATATTTGGTAAATTGATTTTCTTTTTTAGTACAAGTATGTAAAATAAAAAAGCAGTCCATGCACAATGGCGAACTATCGGGACAATCCTCACATTCCATTCTAGTTTGCACCCTTTTTTTATTTTTATAGCAATTTCTGCAATCTTTTCTAGCGACTGCTTGCACTTTTCTTTCTGGTCCAGTTTTTATTTTCCGTTCCGTCGATGTTACTATTTTTGTCAATTTATGACTTTGTTCCTTTTGATTTCCCGATAAAGATTCAGGTGTTTGTACGTTTTCAGGTATACCCTGTCCAAGATAGCATGGTATTTTTGACAGATGGGCTAGTGATGAAACAGGAAATAACTAGTAGTCCAAAATATAACGTTTTAAAATACTTGTAACTGAGACGAGATGGTGTGAGTGTAT